>OZ038495.1:97739407-97814407 GCA_964036315.1 Acanthosepion esculentum | reverse complement strand
TGTGGCATGGTGCAGAGTCCTGTTGCCAGACATAGGGCCTACCAGCAGCCACCATCTTAACTCAAGACACTTGATTTAAGCTTCCATGTTGAGTCTGAGGCCCTGTGGGAAGATAAATGGAGGCATAAAGTCGCCATCACTAGTGATCACTCCAAACACCATAATGCTGGCTGGATATTTGGATTTCATCACTCTCGATACATCATTTGGGGACTTAACATCCTCTGCGCTGTGCTCAGATTTGACACCCAAACACTCTAAATGTTCATGCTGCAACTTCTGGCACAAATGCCAAGCAGTACAGCATGGCATTTCCAAATTTCTGGTGGAGTGAATTACATCATGGTGCTCAAAAAAAAATCACACAGATGGTGCCCAACTGACCCTACCATACTATGCAGTTGACAAAATCATGACCAAACAATGCATATATACAAAATTAAAAATATAAAATGGCAACAATTTACCCATCACACCCTGTATATATATATATATTAAAACTAAAAATTATTTCTTATTTAGTGGATAAAACTGCTCAGATTTCTGAGAGTTTTTTTTGTATCTGAAAAGTCCTCAACCTAGACCTCAAGTGGAACTCGTACATATGATACATCACTAAAGATGCAGGAAAAATGGCTGGTTCCCCCGTACTACTCCAGTATGTACCTGACTCTTTGTCAAGAGCCAGATCAGGCCTAAAATGTAGCAGTGCTGTAATATTTGGGCAGGAGCTGCCCAGTCCTCCTCACTTTCCAGTCTCAGTAGAGCCCAAAAGTTTCTCTGCGTCTTTGTGGGTGACAAATTATTTCCCACCCTACAGCCCCCCTTTCTCACAGAGAAAATGCTGCAAACCTCTCCCTGGTCTATCACTATTTCCATGGTGAGTGTTCAGACGAACTGCACTCCTTAGTTCCACCAGACCCAACCTTCATGGCTAAGACTGCCATATCATGCACATTATACTGAACCACTTTCATTCTCTTTTTATTCCATTGATTAAATCTAATTTCCAGGTGAGCAGCTTCTTCCCATGAATGACTGCCTTGTGGAACCAACTGTTTCACTGATCACATCAATCTTAACCTATTCAAGTCTGGGGTTAACAGTTATCTTCTTCACATATCTGTGTAAGCTGTTCCACTTATTCTGTAACCCTCTACCTTGAGTGGCTATCAAGCCTTGTACAGAGTGAACATCATTGTAAAAAACCAAAGACTGTCTGGTTGTTTTTCAATTAGAACTTTTATTTTTCCTAATCATTACCATTAGAGTAAGTTTTCTCATCTAATTCACATGAATGAAGATCACAATTTCTGTCCTAAATTTATTCCATACTTTGAATTTATTACTGAATTCTAGGGATGAGGTGTTATCATTATGTACACAATTTACATTTACAATAATTGGTACCCCATACTGCTCCAGTAAGTACCTGACTCCTTGTGCTATCCTCTACCTTTACAAGAGCCAGATCAGGCCTAAAATGGAGTCCTGCTGTCATATTTGGGTGGGTGAGCTGCCAAGTCCTCTCTTTCTAGCCTCAATAGACTCCAAAATCATCTCTTTATCCTTGTGGGTGACAAATTATTCTCCACCCTACAACCTAATTCTCAAAGACAAAATGTCACAAGCCTCTTTCTACTCTATTGCTACGTCCAAGGAAAGTGCTCAGATGAGCTACATTCCTTAGCCCCACCAGTTCCAACCTTCACAGCTAGGACCTGCTATGCCACGCACATTGTAGTGAACCACCCTTATTCTCTTTTTATTCCTTTGGTGAGAAGTAAGACTATGTTGACGGTTTATTTTCTCACACTCCTCACTTGTGGAACTCCTTCCTGGCTACATACATTCCAGCCAACTTTGATTTTCAAAAATTTAAATGCAATATCAATCATTATCTACTGTCCTCTTGATTATCCTTCTATTGTTCTCGTTCCTTAATAAAGTTTTACTTTTTTCCTATTCTTTCACACTCAGTAACCTCTTGTGACTTTGTGACCCTAGTGCCATGCTTGGGGTGGGATGTAATGGAATAACCTGTCGCCCCCATGAGTAACTACACTATAGGTAGTAACTACCTATAAGTATCCCTAAGGCAACGGACTACAAGAATCTAACTGGGACCTGTTGAGTACAACTTAGACTTACGTGAGAACTACCGACCTTCCAATAGCAGCACTCACTATTGGATTGACTTGCGACGACCTTGGGCATAACTGTTACCTTATTTCTTATTGTACTAGTTTCTACAATAAACCTTTACTTATTTATCCACTGTGTTTGTCAAGGATATATTCCTATTAGCACAGAATATAACTGGGTGAAATGATTAAAAAGAAAATGGCACAGGTTTTAACCCTGCTAAAAGGTATAATTTCTTTATTAAAACTTTCAACTGTCCAGCAGGCCAGTAGACGTCAATTACATTGTTATAAAAACAGGATGTCTACTTAAACACAGGCATCCACTAAATAGAACACTTATAGCAATATGTATTAAATAACATATTTAGGCATAACTGTTTCTTCCGACATAGTTCACCTAGGAGAAGCTGGTTGAGAATTTTCACAATCACGTCACCCTAACATGGCATCCTAGCTCTCCTGATTTGAATCTCCTGGGCACAATAATATATTTAGGTATCAAGTTTTATTTCATGCTTCATTAAATTTTCTAATCAACTTTTCTTGGTTTCAAACCAAATGCTTTACATTAGATCGGGATCCATGAATAAACAGCGCCTAGCTGAATTAGGAGAAAGGGCATATCCTCGTACCTTTCAACTGTTCCATCCGTCATCATCAGGATGGAGGCTCAGAAAGGTGTAAGTTAAAGATTTTTATATCTGTTGAAAAATATTTTCTGAATTAATTTTAACTGCAACTAAACAATGTAACACTACATCATGCGAGATTACATTAACAAGAAACTGCAATTTCAAATCTTAACTGCTTAATTCAGAAATAAGAAATACTAACCAATAATTATGAATAATTAACAATGTTTTATTAAGGAAATTAAAATATAACCTACTGACTTTTTGGTAAATTTGTGTGATTTCTTATCTATCATTTGGAAATGTCAACAAGAATACTTTCATTGGTAATAGTGAGGTCAACAGTTTCCTTATAAGGAAACATTTGACATTCATTGACTGAACAGAGTTACTTTTGTTTTAAAATTATATAATCTTTCACATAAAACAGTTTTTCAGGAAAATAAGTTTTTTAGATCCACTATTATCTCTTATACTGATGAGAGTTTCCTTCCAAACCTTTTGTTCAAAGTAGTGTGGAATGTCAACATCTTGATTATGTAATTTTTTTCTTTATTAAATACATGCATCATCCATTTTAGTTTATACCGCTGTTAAAAGTTTTCAAGTGATGTGGTTTCTGTTATTTGTTACAGTTCTTTGTTTGTAATCCTGTAGTGCCTTCACCCTTGATGAAGGATGGTCCCCTCTAAGTCTTGCAATTCTCCCTTATGCTGGGAGGCCTTGGTCAACAGCACAAATTTAATACAATGTTGTGTAGCCCCCTCGGGTTGAGAGGTAAACAGCGCCAATTTGATAATAATGTTGCATCTTCTCTTTTGGGTGGTGATCACTAAATGTTTTGGATCCAGAGATAAAAAGACTCCAACACAGATAATTGTAATTTTATTAATTAACTATCCAGTGAGTTTCATTCCTCCTCACTGGGGAGCTGTTTCAGACACAAAAGGGAACATGTCTACATTGCTTAACGGTCAAGACTCGACTCACTGAAACCTTCCTCCTCTCTCCTTTTCCATGCTAACTCAGCCAATCAAAATTGGCTTCCCATATTATGGCTTGCATCTAACACCATGGTCAAGCTCAGGAAGTCAAAGCTGTTATGAAATAAAATAAGACATATCTTGGCTGATTTGCAGCCAAATAAACTAACATACTCAAGAGTGAGAGTCGGATGTGAACGGAACAAGGCCCCGTCACAAAATGACCATTATCGTCGTTTACGCATAGGCCCGACGCACGAGTTCCGGTCGAAAAATAAAATAATATTTCAAAGTGCTTCTATTTTTCGACCAATAAAAATGCTTCCCTCCTAATTATACTCGCGTCGTTTTTCAAGCCCGTTAAGCCATAAAAAACGCCCTAAAAAAGGTCACACGGGGAAGTACAAAGCAGTCAACAGGAGGCCGGGGAAGAGATCTGTCATGGTCAGTCTGGGCAGTCAGCAGGAGGAACGCCACACCAACCAGTGGGAACAAATATGAGAGATCAACCCAGATCAGCAGCCGGCTTATGAACTATACCACAAGGTAGCTGTCCCAGAACCACATGTTCCTATTGAAATAAATCACGTAAATCTATTTCTGCTGTTGTCGTATTTCTGTCTTGCAACCATACACGTTTGTCTATAACAGAGCAGAGATACACTTCCTCGAAAAAATAATAGTCTGCTCACTATTATTTAACATCAGACCGACAGTGTTCATTTACTCATGGCCATTTTGGATTATTGCTCTTTGCTGCTTCATAAATCAGGTTAATATCAAATGTGGTACATTGTGACCCAAGTAAATTATGATGATATAAAAAAATTAATTTTAATATTAAAAAAAGGACAAACTCTTTGTTTATCCAATATTTTGCAAGATGTCTGAGAAAAAAATAAACAAATTTATTTCTTGCAAATATATCCCAACAGAAATATTATTCTTCCTCCAGAATGCATTTAAAAGATTATTTTAAATACTTTCTTTTATAGAAAATAAAACATGTGTCAAGTGATAAGATGATATATATGTATATTTTATTTTTTAAGGCTTGAAATAGAGGACACCCTGAAGTAGAAATAAAATCCTTCACAAGCAATAAGATAAACATCAGCTACCCTGAAATGGTGAACTTGTTGAAGTGAAAACCCAATACGGATGATTGTTTTCAGTGCATAAACCTTGAAATGAATTCTGAGTCAGACGTGATGTTTGGAAAAGTAAGAAAAGTAGAATTTCTTTTTCTTTTCTTGAAGATTATATTCTCTTGAATTTTAAGTAAGGATAAAGAAAATCATGTACACTTCTGATGCAGAAGTGTAGATGATTTTCTTTCTCCTTACTTAAAATTCAATATTTCAAATGTTAACACAAACAACACTACCTTATCAAGGATTTAAAAAATAATAGGCAAAATTTAATAATTAAAATACTTAGCACGGAAAGATTTCAGAAGCTTGTTAAAATGCTCTCTGAAAAAGTGATATCTGAAAATAGTACCAAACAAATATTTTTTTGATAATGACTAACAACAGGCAAAAGTACTGAGACGCTGGAAAATGTTTGAATATGTACCAAACATCAAGAAAATGACCGAAAATATAGAAAAACAATAATTCCTGCTAAACTGAAAACCTGCAGGAATTCTTTGACAAAATTCTTGATATTAGTTTCTGAAATGCATCATTTGAACATGAAAAGAAATCATATTGTTTAATATATTTTTCAAAAATTATTTGTTTCTCCTAAAGTAACTTCAGACCCCCAGCACTGAAAGCTTTGAAATTATCTTAAAATTTTATTCAAAAAATATTTATATAATTCCCTTGTACAATTCTTATCAAGAATTAATATTAAAAATTCATATTTTTTCCAAGCAGTAAATATAAGTTCATGAAGCTACATTTAAAAAATGACATCCATTCAAAGAATCCTCTGTCAATAGAGTACCAGGTATTTTTGTATTATTTATCGGAAATCTGGAAATAAAAACAAACTGACTCAATGGTATAAACAAACAATATATATTTATTTGATTTAGATTGGAGTGAGTCCTTTGATATTAGGTTTAGCAAGAGTTTGTTTTGAAGTCCGATCTTGGTAGTAGTCAGGAGAAAGTCCGTTTCAGATCAGTAGTTAACAGCTTAGTACTTGGTAGTAGTTGCCATCTTAGAAATAGATACGGTGTCAATCTGCTGTCCTTTCTCAGCTCTAAGGAGGGCAGAAAAATGTTTTAAGCAGATGATCGATTAACTTGACACACGTGGCTGGTTTCTCTGGTGGTCCCTTCTCTTCTTCTGCGTCTTGACTACTTGTTTATATCCTTTTTGACAAGGCTCCCAGACTGGCACAAAGCTTGGTTATTGTGACTAACATTAAATGTCTCTTTGTGATCATTTTTTTGATTGGCCAAATTTTTTTATTTTTCAATGTTCCTTTCTTTTTTTTTATTTTATATATATATATATATTTTTTTTTTAAGCTTTTCACCCCAGGCAAGGCTGGAAGCCACTAGCATGCAAGGGGTTACAGAGGATTTGGAGTGAGAGCAAATAGGAGTGTTAGAGGAAAGAATGTGGAGAAGGATAGAGGATAGATCAAGGCAACTGGAGATGTCAATTGATGTTACACTTGAATAGTTGTAGATCATAGTCATCAGGGAAACAGGAATGAGGAAGGGAGTTCCATAGGTGTGAGGTGCAAGATATGAAGCTATTGGAGTAGAAGAGATGTCTACATTTAACAGTTTCAACAGTGAAAGGGTGGGAACGGGATGCCAGCCTCGTAGGATGCTTGAATTCATGGAGTTTGGGAACCAGCGATAGCAGCTCATCGGAGTAATTACCATGGAAGTATTTATAAAAGAGACAGAGAGAGGCAACGATGCGTCTATGAGAGAGAGACTGCAGACGAGAAGCCAGATCAGGGCCAATTACATTGCATACCCGTCTCTGGATCTTATCAAGAACCCCGAGGCAAACAGAAGGGACTCCAGACCATATATGGCAGCAATACTCCATGCAAGGGCGGATGGTTGATTTGTAAATTTGGAGGATTGATTCAGGGGAGAAGAATTTCCTGGCCCGGCACAGGGAGCCAACTTTCCCTGCGGTGAATGAAGCAATCGACTCAATGTAGTTGTTCCATCTCAGGTCAGCAGACAGCGTGAGACCAAGCAGCCGCAGAGAGGAGCTCTCGAGAAGTTGAGCTTCAAACATTCTAATGGGATGCAGGGAAGGATTCCTGTGGTGATTAATGGAGAGCAGTTTTGTTTTGGAGGCGTTAAAGTTAACCAGCCAATTCCTGCCCCAGTTCACAACCGATTGAAGGTCCTTTTTGAGGTCGAACAGCCAGGTTAATTTTGTCAGTGGCACTAGATTTGTTTCTAAGGCAGGAGTAAATTGTGGTGTCATCCGCATAGATGCTGACTTGGGAATAAATATATATATATATATATATATATATATATATATATATATATATATTGGAAGTCATGGCTGGAGCCTCTTATTTTGATAGATTTCTAGTCACAAATAGACTCTGGTCCAGCAAACTTCCGCCATTTTTCAGCCAGGTTCAGTTTTTTTCTTCTTCCTTTTTTTTATTTGAGGGTTGCCTTCTCATTAATTGAGAGAGAAATATCTATAGAAGTTTAGAGAGAGTGAAAGAAAGAGATAAGGGTTTTAAAGGAAAGCGCAAATTCCTTATTTTAATTGGAATTCTTTTAAATTTATATATTTTATTTACGTGTTTAATTTTTTTATTGGGACTCACTACATATCTACCATTTAACTAACTTCTTACATATAAAGAATTGGTTAACTCACCAAATCACCCTGTTAACTTTGTGTTCTTGTTACTGTAAACTGATTTTAATTGTTATTAAAACTATGTATATTGGTCATATTTATTATCATAGTGAAATAAGCATTTACATCTTTTTCTATAAAACAAAAGCTGACACGTGTCGATGTAACAAAAATCACAGAATAAAATTTACAAAAATTATCAAATATCGTTTTTTTTCTCCAAGTATTTTCAGACTTTGTTGATCCACAATTTTGTAAAATGCTGAACTTACTTTCTGATCATATTATACGATTATATCGTCAATGGTTTTGGGCACTTTGGCATAGTGTAATGGTTAGTAAGCTTGTCATGCTATAACCATTAAAACTGATTGATCCTCACTGGGTACTCAATACTTTCGGCCTTGTACCACATCTAAGCTATGTTTAGTAAATCACTATATTTTCAATGGTTTTAAGGAGGCATGGTGGAGTAATGGATAGCAGCTCAGATTACCAAATTGGAGAGCCGAGTTCAAATTCCAGTCGAATCCATTACATTCACTTACATGCTAATATCATCATGGTATAAATCCTCTTCTTCTCCTCCAAGCTATGGTTAAATAGCAGGAAAGACTAGGTTTTATAGCATTGGGTGGCAACCAGTCTAGCAGAAGGAAAACTCTGAATTCCAAACTGCGTGTAGCCCTGGTGTAGCACATATTATACAGCTAAAGAAAGGATCATTCACACTGGATCAATGATCCTAACTATGGTCAAATGATGATGATTAATGATTTTAATCAATTACTATAAAGAAACTGACACATTATTTCTTCAAGATCATCTAAAATGTTCCTAATTTCTGGTGAATAAAGTGATTTTTAAGCATTTAGTTAGTAGAGGGGGTCAGCTTTATTTACACCATTTACTTTCAGATTATTATTCTCATCTTTGTTACTGTGATAACAATGTTTCAGATGCTGTGCCTTGCGGCCTTTGTCATGTGTATATTGAAGTCAATAGTCTAAATGTGAATAGTGTAAATAATGATAACATACCAGAAATTCAGACAGATGTTAGTTTTGTTCTATTTTTGCACATTTGTATTTATGGAAATAAGTCAATAATTTTTATAACTGTAAGCGGCTTCCTGTAGTGGAAATGAAATGCAGATGGAGCAACAAATTGCTACTGATAATGATACCTGCCCTAGTCGGTTAAAGACACAATGTTTAATAACGTCTGGTTATGAAGAAAGAAAGTGTTTACCAGGTTCCCCATGAGATAGTCGGGACAGTGAACTGAGCGGTGTCAGCTATGCAAATGATTCCTTTACTAGCCAACTGCTAAAGTTTTAGGCTCCATAAAAGCAGGCACATTTTCCAGGAAGATATAGAGTTTGACAGTACGGTGTATTGATTGCACAGCCAGATTGCCATGCATTACCAAGGATTTTGTTTGTGTTACTCAGCTTGGTTTCAAATTCATTCATCCTTGTTTGTGCTTCCAGTATCTCGGCTGTGTTCGTCGCTTACGTTGTGGTGTTCCCATGTCGAAATCTTGCTTGTTGTGATCCAGTGTTTGATTCAGGTGCTGCTGAATTTTCCATCCCATTTTCGTTGGCAGATAGCCGACCAATAAGAAAATCCCTTCATTTCCTAAAAGGTTTAGTTACTAATTAATTAATTATTAGATATTACTAACAAATTTCTTGCTACTAAAAATGCTCTTTGTAATTATTATTTAATTATAATTTAGGTGTCTACAGGTCTACTGCCAATTGAGAATTCCAGTTGCATGACTGTCAAGTGTTGCAGGTATTGTTTTAGTGGAAATCAATCATTTCAATGATCTTGCCTTTTTTTTTTTAATAATGCCAGGCTTGCTTAATTATTGTTTTTTTAATTCGAAAAGAGTTTCAAAAGGGAAAATGTTTGGGTTCAGGCTTGATGTTCAATGTTTCCTAACTTATGACATCTATCTTTCTTTATGGCAGCGAATGCTGGACAATTTCCTCAAGGATGAAGAAGAGACTCAAGGTGACAGAGATGTGGTTCTACAGAAGGATACTGAGGATTTCGTGGACCAAGTGTGTGAGCAACAATGAGGTCTTGGGGAGGATTTAGACAAGGAGGAAGCTCATGCTTAACATCAGGAAGAGGCAGCTGAGGTTTCTGGGACACGTAATGAAGATGGAGGGTGTTGAGAATCAGATACTCACGGGTCGAATAGAGGGAAAGATAGACAAGGGAAAGCAGTGTGAATAGATGGAAAGAGAGAGAAGGGAAAGCAGTGGGTGACTTTCCTGGTGGGCTTGAGCAGGTGGATGACAGAATGTCATCTGGGAGAGATAGCAAAGGGAAGGAACTTGTTGAGAGCTGCAAGGGATAGAGAGAAATGGAGGGCCATGATCGCCTACGTCCTGAAAGGACATGGCACACAAAAAGAAGTTGCGTCTTGAGAGAAAGAGAAACTGACAGACGAAATAATAATGGTAGGTGTGAAAGTAAGAAGCCTGATTGTAAGTTTAAAGAGAAAAGGTGGCACTGGAGGGGAAGTGAAATTTTTGTCTGAGTGATGGGATAGATACGTGAAGCTTGGTGATGGGGCAAAGGGAAATTGGTGGAAAGAGAATTTGATTGAGCCGATGCATGACATCTTTATAACCACAAAGGGTCAGTCTTTACTACTCCATGCTTACTGGTGTCTATCCTGGGTGGCAAAACAGGAAATAATGTCTGTTAGACAGCCAACCTTTTTCTCTCACTCTCTCACACAAAGAGAAAGAGAGAAAAATGTAAATGTGTATCAATTCAATTACACACTTCAGTTACTTCCATTCATACTCAGTATCACTCAGCAATGCAGGTGTACACACAAGTGTAACACGTCTTATTTTAGTACACACAACACAATCTCTATTTGTTGAGGTGCTATCCAAAAGTTCAGGGAATTCAAAGTGATCAATTTTGTCACCTGCAAAATTACCTGGTGTTTTCCTGGTTTCACACATCTCTCAAAGTCACTCCCTCATAAAATAAAGAGCTTCATTTTTTATCAATTGTTTTGCTTCGAGAAAAAGATGTAGATTATATTACTGGATCCAAATTATCAGAAAAGATCAAAAGTCAGACCAACAAGAACTTTGATCAATCAACTCATAGACGACACAGGAATAAAAAAACAAACAAACTGGGTAGAGCTATGGATGACAGAAATGTTAGAAAAGAAGGGGTCAAAAACATTAATTTTTTTTTATGATTAGATGGATAGAGAGAGCCTTATGCTCCCAAAATGTTTTCGTAACATCTTATATACAAAACACTACCTTAGCTTATATAGATATAGTGATTTTCCAAGCACAGTTTAGATGTGGCACAAGGTCAAAAGTAGGAGGCACACAGTGAGGATCGAACTCACTACTCAGTCATAATTGTTCTAGCGAGACAAGCTTGCTAACCATTATACCTCAAGGTGCCCCCTTATATATATATATATATATATATATATATATATATATAAAAATAAAGAACAGATAGGAAATGTTTATCAATCTAACATGTTTCCCTTTTATTAAAGCTTCATCAGAGAATGAGATATAGAGAAAAAGAAGAAATTGTCTGATTGATACATATATGTGTGTGTGTGTGATAAGATAAAGAACAAATAGGAAATGTTTATCAATCTAACATGTTTCCCTTTTATTAAAGCTTCATCAGAGAATGAGATATAGAGAAAAAGAAGAAATTGTCTGGTTGATACATATATGTGTGTGTGTGTGTGTGTGATAAGATAAAGAAAAAATAGGAAATGTTTATCAATCTAACATGTTTCCCTTTTATTAAAGCTTCATCAGAGAATGAGATATAGAGAAAAAGAAGAAATTGTCTGGTTGATACATATATATTGTATGTGTGTGTGATAAGATAAAGAACAAATAGGAAATGTTTATCAATCTAACATGTTTCACTTTTATTAAAGCTCCATCAGAGAATGAGATATGAAGAAAAAGAAGAAAGAAATTCTGGTATTTTTACTTTTGTGTTGATTTTCATTGGCTAATTATGTTTCATGTAAATCAACATTAGTATAATTTGTGACATTCTAAATTCAAGAAGAGATGAGGAGCTGAGCTGAAGTTTCAAGAAATTAACTGATTCCAAGCCGACATGAAAAACTGTAAATACTGCTTTATGTATCTCAGTGTATGATAATGAATCCTACAGAGACAAACTAGAATTATTATACACTTATATGCATAAAGCAATATTTACGGTTTTTTTTATTATCACTGTCAAATTCCAATTCATATTTGATCCCAACTCATTATATATAAGGCAAATATTATTAAAGACAACAGACATTTTGCATTGATTAATTTTATTGATAGATTTTCCAAATTAGGATATATCACAACCACACTATCACAGAGACTCACATGTCACCTATCAGACAACACATTAATAAGCAGCATTAGGATCATAGATCATAGCAACATTAGACAGTTACTCAAATATAATACCAAAATACTGGCAAAATCAAATAATAAAAACAGACTTATGATCCTCAAAGCCATATTCATACAAACAAAACATGTATAAATATAAAAACAATTATAATTTAAGAGACTCAATGTATATAAAAACGCCACATGTGCACACCTCATTTGTCTTTACCTAACCTCATAAGAAAGTCGAAAGCTTCGACTATATTTCTTCCAAAATGAACTTTGGACAATTTCTGATGAGATTTCCTCCTTATCTGAGAAGGATTATCTGTAAATAAGAAAAGTCAATCAATAAAATTAATCAACACAAAATGTCTGTTGTTTTTAATAACATTTGCTTTAAAGAATATTTGTTGCCTAAATACACAGAATATATATATATATATGTTAAAATGAACATACATTTTATGTCTGTTAAATTTATCAAAGATGTGAATAACGTTTTGCAAATATGGTTGTTGTTGATATATAATAGAGCTGAAACTTGTATTAGATGCAAACTTTCAACTCACATGAATCATCGTCAGGGGTGTGAGAAAGTACAGAGAAAAACAGAACATCAAATTTATTTTAAACATCCCATTGCTTAAAGTGT
Source organism: Acanthosepion esculentum (assembly GCA_964036315.1). Classification (NCBI taxonomy): domain Eukaryota; kingdom Metazoa; phylum Mollusca; class Cephalopoda; order Sepiida; family Sepiidae; genus Acanthosepion; species Acanthosepion esculentum. Next base: position 97,801,749 of record OZ038495.1, on the reverse strand, counting down.
TTTTTGGATTTTGGTTGAAAGTTAAATCCATTGCAAAAGAAAGCAGTAAGTCATATCAGCAATGTGTAATAATGAGTATTTTTTTAGACTTGCAAGAATTATTAAATTTAATAGATATAGAATGTCTGTTCTTTGAGCTTTTCAATATAGTTTTTGCTGTGTTTGTTAATGTGTCGGCTAATTACGCCTTGTTCAGATAAATGGCATATAAGCCAGTGAGAAAGAATGGTTGTTGTGAAACCCATATCTATATAATAAATGCCAATGTCAGCTTGTCACGTTTTTCAGTTGAAGGGACACAACACTCAACAGCTCATCTTCATCTCCTATATAATAAATGCCAATGTCAGTGTGTCACACTTTCTCAATTAAAGAGACACAACTCTCAATAGCATATCTTCTTTTCCTATATAATAAATGCCAATGTCAGTGTGTAATTATGTCACAATTTTTCAATTAAAGGGATACAACTCTCTAACTTTCAATAGCTCATGTTACAGAAATTTTGAATTCACAAGTTTTCATTGCTGCAATTGTTTTATGCAACCATTTTTTTTGTACAATAACAATTTTTATAACTTGGAAATAAATTTGGGGTGAATTGTGAAATCCAGCAAAAGTCAAACATGAAATAAAAATAAATGTTTGTACAGAAAGTTAGGACCTACGTCCATCAAATTTTGTTTAAACTAAATGGTGGCAGAAGAATTATCGTTGAACTTTTAAAAGGTAAGCTTAAATATTAATGCAATACTTAAATGCAATGATCAATTTTGAGTTCTTCTGTAGTTTCTTGCCTATTGCATACGGCAACACTATGCTTTGCAAAAAGAAATCTCCACCAACAGAGGAACAGCTTGCAATCAAAAGAACCAAAGCTGTAGCAATGAAAAAAGTCCTGTGCAAATGAGAACCGAGATCAAACAGTAGCCAGGAGATCTTCCAGTGCTGAGAATATGTAAAGACTTAGGGACTCTCAAGCTCCTGAACAAACCGAAGGTCTAATCAAGAGCTCTCCACAGAAGCTAGCTTTAATGTTACACAATAGTGCAACTTTTAAGCTAGTAATACATATACCTACATGACTTATATAGATTACAATATATATATATATATATATATATATATATATATATATATATGCACACACATACACCCTCACATAAGGGTGCATTAGGTAATTGGTTGAAAACAAATTATAATATAATCTGAGTGTTGCTCTCAACTGTGAAAAATCAGCTTAGATCAGCAGGGCTTAGGGTACCATAGCTATCAAGAAACCTATTATGGAAGGATAATCAGCAAAAAAGTTAGAGAACAGAACTGTTATAGACAAAAAAGCATAAGAACCGGACATTGAATGGGTGGCAAAACATATTGTGGACAGAGGAGTCCAAATTTGAACGTTTCGGCAATAAGAGGAGAGTGTATGTGAGAAGAAAGCCAGGAGGAAAATTTAATAATGAATATGTGGTTCCATCAGTTAAGAATGGTGGTGAATCTGTTATGGTGTGGGGATGTTTTGGGGGAGAGAGGGCTGGAGATTTGAGATCAAGAGAATCATAACAAAAGAACAATATCATTCAATTTTGCAAAGATATGCTATACCATATTGTTTATGTAAAATTGAAAAAAATGACCTTTTAAAAAGAAACAATCCAAAACACTCTTCTAAATTATGTCAAAATTACCTCAAGTCAAAAAAGTAACAAATCTTTAGAAATTATGACCTCAATCTCCTGACCTCTCTCTCACATGGAATTAGTATGGGATGAATTGGATAGGTTGGTTCGAGAAGAATATCTAAAGAGTGAGAGTGAGCTTTTTCAGTGCTTGAAGAATGCGTGGGAAAGTGTGTCACCTATTTTTTCAAAAACTGTTGGAAAGAATGCCAAGAATATACAAAAACATAAAATTTTGAGGTATTTTTTAAAGAAATGAAGGGTGACCCCAAACTTTTACCTGTAGTATATATACATATATCATGAACATGACCACAAAGTGCTGACTGGGAAATTAAAACATTTCTATTACTATATATATATATATATATATATATATATATATATATAAAATGGATTAAATCTGACAAATATTTTAATATATTTTCTGTTTAGAGCAGAAATGATATATATCGAGAAAGATCATTGAAGATGTGCATTTATAAGCAGTAACTTGAACTTTGCTAATCAGAAGTACTCCATAGCTGAATGACGGTTTCCGTATGGGATACAGGTTCGATACCTGTCAGAGAACACATATTTTCTATGAAATTTTTTGAACATTCAGGCCAGTAAATGTAATTAATACTGTTTAATTAATGTTGTGGTAGGATCCACCTAATTTGCATAGTGGAGTACCGACTATATAAATATGGTTGGTACCGGGAAGACATGAGAGGCAAATCAAGAGATTCAACCAGAGACTCTACCCGACTGCGACTTAGTCAACACATTCTCCAGGAATGGTCTTCCCAGGAATATACAAAAGACTATATGTAAATATTGTGTACACTTTCTTGTTTCAATACATTTTGTTCTAAGTACATTTTGTGTTGCATTATTATTCCATGCATTAGTCAAGTTTCAACAATTAAAAAACACCATTTACTCAAATAAGTTGTATCCATAAAAATAACATATAAACAACATATATATATATATATATATTAATATATATATATATATATATATATATATATATATATATATATATATATATATAATAAAAATACAGTTTTAAAGTATTCTATATTTATGGGTAAAGTGTTCAATATCAGAGATAGAATGTATGTAAATATAAGTATAAAAGATGACACTGAGGTCAACACCAAGTCAGTCGCGACAGTGTTTCATGTTTCAACACCATTTTCAGTTTGTGTGTATATATATATATATATATGTGTGTGTGTGTGTGTGTGTTTATGTATAATCTGTGTATATGGAAAATTTCAGATATAACTAAAATATATCTGTAAAAGGACAAAATGAATAATGGCAAAAGGAAAACTTCTCTTATTTTTATATTCAAGAGATGCGTGCAAATATTTATGTGCAAATCTTAAATTTAAACTTTTTGAAAGCCTAACAATATTTTTTACTCCTGTTTATAAATACTTGTTGCAAAATAAAATCCTTACATTTGCCTTGATAAAGTCCATCAGAGGGTGAAACATGCTGATTAAGATAAGTTTTCTTTATTCATATATACAGACAAACTTCTCATCAAAAGGGGTGGGGGAGAGGGATGGTCTGTTAAAATCGATTGTCTGTAGATCGGAAGGAAGGGATTATTTTTGAGTTATAAAACCACTATAGTAACTACCAGTAGATATGATCATAATGTAAGTAATATAAACAAGTATATATATGACATAAATAAATATATACTTAATATAGATATATTAATCAAAGTAACAAAGATAATAGATTTCCCACAGCTACTTTCTTATGCACACACTAATGTATCATATTTATCAATTGAAAGGGCCGCCACTGCTGCCAAACGATCACTTTGAGAACTAATACAAATCATTCTGCTCAGCCCACAAATTTTGAAATACATTGCTGATGATTTGGAAGTTTTTTCCTGCAGATTTTTTTAAATTTGCCTGCAGATTTTGTCTGTTGCATCCAAAGTTCATAGATGAGGGTCCATAGATGAGAGGGTTGTCTGTAATTCAATTCAAAAAATCAAATCTTGACAAAATACTTGGAATATTTGTCAAAAACAGTGAAATCAATGAAATGCACTCATTAGGAATTTTAAAAAATGGAAATGTGGAGCAACTGAAGACATAAATTCTATGAAAAAAACAACCTTCCTGCTACTATGGTTTTACCAATTCTATCTTTTCAGGCAGTAAGTCCTATCTGGCAATAAAGTATATATATATATATATATATATATATATATATATATATATATATATATGGCTCACTAGGTAATTGATTTAAAAATATTATAATATAAAGAAAAACAGATATTCCAAAGAAAAGATTAGAGTCTGTTTTCAAAAGCTCTGCACATACGTTCAACTAAGAAAAACAGAAAAAGCTTGTTCAATTACATCATCCTGTATGTCATGCTGAATTTTAAGTTCTATTAAAAGGACAGCCATGATGCCACCTCAGGAGTGAATTCATGCCACGATCAAGTGGTTTTTGCCATGGCAGCTTCTATTCTGACACAAGAAATTAAAAAAAAAAGCAACCATGTTTATGGCACTAGCTGCCAATCATAGCAACTCAAAGATAGTCAGCTTCTTAAAATTAGTCAGCACCATTGTGTTCAAGGTCAGGAATAAGCTAGAGGCCTCTGAATTTTATACGTTGTCTGTGGCCAAGAAATATTCTAAGCAGTCAGAAAATGCCATAAGAACACCACGGATGGAGGATGTGAGTAAAAAGAAAATCTTAAAGAAAATGGAAACGGAAAGGACACTTACACAGAGAATCACAAAAAGAAATTTCTTAGACACATAATGAAGAAGAAGGACTTGGAAAATTTGATACTCACAGGGCATATTGAAAGCAAAAGGACAGAGGGAAGCAGAGGAGTACTTACCCAACATGCTTATGTGAATCAACATCAGAACAGGGAGTGGGAGGGATGGTAAAAAGACAACCATTGCTAAGAGTTGCAAAGGATAGGAGGTTGTGGAGAGCCATGATTGGCCATGTCCTTAAGAGACATTGATCATAGAAAAAGCAGTCAAGTATCATAAGGATAGCCGAGTTCCTCCAGGAAGTCTAGGACATTATCTGAGACCACAACGCTAACAAGTGAATAAGAGTTGATGCTAATACCTTCATAGATGTCTTGAACACATCAATCAAACCTGTGATTGGGAGGTTGGCCCATGAGTGGTATGTGTTTCAGCAAAACTGATCCTTCCTACATAGCTCACCTAGGTGTAGCAGGTTGAGCATTTTCACACTCATGTTACAACAGTGCATCCTATCTCTCCTGATTTGAATCTTCTGGACACAGAAACAAGGACTCATTAAAGGCCATCCTTAAAAGGCTGTGATGGTCAACGTGAACCACGATAACAGGATCCAGATAAGCAGTCATTTCCAAAGCTGCTATACTTGAGGTTAATGATTTTTTAGACTTTCCATCATTATTTTTTGCTTTTCAGCACATTTTCCATGGGTGATTCATTTATTTTTTACAGCTTATCAACCTTTTGCAGGTTATTTAAAGTCAGAAACAGTATTTAAACAGTGTGAATTACATCTACCGGCCTGTGCATTACAGAGTCTTAATAAAGAAAATATGCTGCAGATATAATTCACACTGTTTAAAAAAAATCAGACCAAGGCATCTTCTAAAAAGTATCCACTAAAATATAACATTTAAAGTTTGAATTCAGACTTGTTGCCCTACCAAAGCTAGAAAGTAAAGTCTACCCTTCTATTTTTGCTTCTAATGGGGAGGAGAAAAGATAGATTGCTGCCTTTCTCAAGCATATAAATACAAAAGTGAATTCAACAGCCTCAGGTAAAATTTGAATTCAGCCTGTTGATTCGATATGCACACAAATGCAGAATGTCCCAGCCTCAAAATAATGCCGAAACCCAGGGTCATTGTCATATAATGAATCTCTGTTGGGAGCACAATTGGTTTTAGATGTTATTTCAACAATGCTCAAAGGAGAGATAGAGAGAAAAATAATAATCAAGGAAGAAAATATATATCAAGCATATCAAGTATTTGATGTTTTACTATAACCATTGGGCTTTGAATTGTACTAAGGTGCGTGATTGAATTCAGTTCTGAAAGTAAGGGACATTTTTCAATTCCTAGAAAGGCAGGAACTGAAATATGGCAAAGTCTTCAAAATCCAGAGCAACCCTAATTTGAAGATTTTGAATGAGAAAGACACTCTTCAGGGGCAGATGTCAACATCTGGCAGTAAAAGTAGCAGACCAGATGTGCAAAATGCAAAAAAGAAATTATTGGCTGATATTTTTGTACCTTAAGTAAATGACTTAATAATAAAATCAAAATAAAGAACACTTGATGATATGAAAACAGAATTTATATATATATATATATATATATATATATATATATATATATATATATATATATATATATGTATGTATGTATGTGCAGGTATGCAGAAAAATAGGAAAGAACACGTTAGGTATATAATCCGGAGTTCCTTAGTATTTTTGCTTTTATTTTTAAAAAGACAGTGCTCCATCGCTTTTGAAACATGAGAACTCTTATGTAGCGAAGGAATCATATTTTTAAAAAATATTATAATATATATATATATATATATATATATATATATATATATATAATGTATTGGGGCAGAAGATCATTATTTCAACATATATTATTAAATATAACAGACAATGAATGTCTATTATATTAGATCATGAGCCGTTCTAATGTTTGTATGTTTGCTTTAATTTCTGGTGAAAATAAAGACAAAATCTGTCCAAGATTTGGATATTTTTAAGTTCGTCCTCAGCTTTATGCCATCATTGAACCGCATCTTGAACTTACAATCTGCATCTGCTATACTGTGACCATTAATGTTGCATAGTCATCTTTGACAGTGGATATCTTTGTTTCATGTCTGTATAACCACTCTGAGGATGGCTCATGTGAGCTGAAAGCTTAGGACCAACTTAATAAAAAAATATCCAAATCTTGGACAGATTTTGTCTTTATTTTCAAACATTAGAACAGCTATCAGATATAACAGACATTCATTGTCTGTTATATTTAATAATATATGTTATATATATATATATATATATATATATGCCAGCAGGCTTTGCCGGCTCCCTATCACTTCTCAAAGTAAGAGGTCAATTGGTTTCAACCTGATGGTTTATTTGGGTGATATTTTTTAAAATTACCACTTTAATGATTTATTTCAAAAAACCATAAGGAACGGTACATAAATATTTTTCAAAAATAAATTAACAGGCAAATGACGATCAAAAAACATGATATTGAGTGTAATAGAAAGGAAGGGGGTATGGAGAAGAAAGAAGAAGAAAAAAAGAAGGGTGAAGAAAAGAAAAGAAAGGAATGGGAATGCAAATGTATTGTAAATGTATACAGTAAAGAAGAAGAAAAACAAATATGTGATTTAAATGTAAAGGAGGTTAAGAACAACAGTGGGGTCTTAAATTAGATTTTTTTATCTGGCCTCATATTCACTTAATAAAAATTTTTTGATATGGGGGCAAGGACTTAAAATTTTTGATTTTTGAGTTAAAAGATTGTTGGGATCTGGAAATGTCATAATCGCTAATTTCTCATGTTGGCATAGTTTACAAATGTGGGTATAATTGTTATATAGTTTTACCTTTTATTAAATTTTCCATCTTACGATTGGATCCCTGTTATATATATATATATATATATATATATATATATCTTCAACAATATATATATATATATATATATATATATATATATATATATATATATATACAGAGAGAGAGAGAGAGGTGCTTTAATTGCTACTTCATTCATAGTAAATTTGCGTCCAGGTTCTTACAATGTTTCACCGTTCTTGACAGATCTGTTAACAAAGATAATGAAAACAAAAAGAAAAAGAATCTAAATTAAATCGGTTAGATTATATGCCCAAAACACATAAAAAAAAATAATAGAAATTTAAAATTCGCAGTATCTCTCGTTTGTGTAGATGTATAGTTGCACCAACAAAAACAAACTTAGTCTGATAAAATCATAAAGGATGAAGCACATCACACAAAAACTTTCTCCACTTTGTCATACATTGTGCCCCAAACTTGTTCTTGATATATAAGCATTTATATCTCATTATCCCAGAGATACTGGGTGTAACAGCAAAATTGTCCAAATCGTGTAACAGCATAATTATCCAGCCCACAAAATGTTTATTATATAAAAAAACCACTAAACTGAGTTTTTTTACCAGGTTTTCAGATGAACAGAACAATTTTGTCTTAGGAAAAAAACATGTTGACATTGTCCTAATGTTGAAAGTACTCAGAATAAATTAATATGTGTCAACATGATAATTTTCTCTGTTCCTTTAATAAGGATACTAAGAAGCTTGTCTGTGAATATGAGAGGATCCTATTGAAAATAAGTAGATAAAACTTGTGTAAATTATTCAATGAGATGGTTTAATGAAAACATGCTGCTAAAATATACACAATATATATATATATATATATATATATATTTTCAAAGACAAAATATATATATATATATATATATATATATATATATATATATATTTTCAAAGACAAAATTGTTGTGTTCATTAGAAAGTTAAACTTTTAACTGCGAAGTGAAAACACTAAGGTTATCTACTGTGCAGTTTAACTTTCACAATGTAAACATCAGGGAAGTTAACTAAATTTGAAATGTTCATGACATTGTGCTAATGTTGAAAGTACTAATAAATGAATATGTATTTCTCACTAGCTTCCCTCTGCCTTTTCTATAAATATTTTCATGCTAATTCTTCTGATCAGCTTTCCTTTTTGGTACCTAGACTTTATGAATTTAAGCCATAATATAGCTTCCCTCTGCCTTTTCTATAAATATTTTCATGCTAATTCTTCTGATCAGCTTTCCTCTTTGGTACCTAGACTTTATGAATTTAAGCCATAATATAGCTTCCCTCTGCCTTTTCTATAAATATTTTCATGCTAATTGTTCTGATGAGCTTTCCTCTTTGGTACCTAGACTTTATGAATTTAAGCCATAATATAGCTTCCCTTTGCCTTGTCTATAAATATCTTCATGCTAATTGTTCTGATGAGCTTTCCTCTTTGGTACCTAGTCTTTAAGAATTTAAATGCAACTAGTTTGGCCACTAGGTCACATCGTTTGTTGAAATTGTAAGCTTAAATTCTATGCTAACAGTTTTTTTCTCTCACCCTTCTTGCTTGTGGAACTCTCTTGTGTTGTTTCAGTCAACATTGATTTTCAAAAATGTAAATTCTTTGTCAATTGTTATTTGCTGTTTCTTTGAATTCTCTCCTTAATAATGTTTTATTTTTCTCATATTCTTTCACACTCAGTAAACCCCTTGCATCTTAGTGGTTTTATTGCCTTGCTTGGGATGAAATGCTTAAAATTTTTTCGATACGACGTACTTGTAATGAAAATTCATTAAAAACAAAGAAAAGAACTATGTAATATTAATCCTCCTATATTGCAACAAATGCTGGAAAATATCTTCATAAATGAAGAGGAGACTTGATACAACAGAGATGTGGTTCTACAGAAGGATGCTGAGAATACCATGGATGGAACATGTAATTGACAGTGAAGTTTTAAGGAAAATGGAAACAAAAAAAGGACAGTTATACATAAATTCAAAAGGAGACAGTTAAAACTACTGGGACAAATAATAGAGAAAGAAGGCTGGGAGAATTTGTCACTCACGGGATCTATTGAAGGCAAGTGGGGTAAAGGAAAACAGAGTAATCTGGTTAACAAGTATGTGTATATTGACGCCAGAACATGGACTGGAAGGGTTAGTAAGGCAACAAACATTGCTTAGAGCAAGAAAGGAGAGGAAGTTGTGGAGAACCATGGCACATAAAAGAGAAGATTTTGTTGATTTGTTGGCAAACTACTAAAACCTTAAAACAAAGACATTTGAGTTTACTGAGAATCAAGGTTAGAGTTACTTTTATGAAAGTTAAAAGTTGCTCTGTGTCATTTAATAATAGAGACAACTGTATTCGACATTATACAAGATTCCCCATTTATTTTAAAAAAATGTCTGCCTAGAGTAATGAAGACCTCTATACTACTCTGCACACTAATTTTTAGTACTACAATTCACCCAATACAAGGCTTAATATCTACTCACTATATAGGGTTACTGTTAAAATGATAATGACGAATGGGGGTACGCGAGATGATGGAAAGAGGGGGATGTAGGAAGTGAAGATTATGAGCAAAGGGAAAATAGGTATCAACTGAATCTTGACTTAGTGGTAGTGTTCAGGAAAGCACCCATGTAGGAGTTCCACAAGGCAGCAGTTATTTTGAAAAGCTGCTTGAGTGGAACTTTCTTCTTACCAAAGAAATACAAGGGAAATGAGGCTGATTCAACTCCATGAAAATGGCACAATGTATCCTAATTGTAAAGGTCTGAACTGGTAGAACTAAATAATGGCACTCTGCCAAACATTTTACATGGAAATTGCAATAGAGTAGTGATGGGCTTGTGACTGCTGGAAAGCAGTTGTGTAGTGGAGAATAAGTTTTCCTCTCGTGTTATTCCAGTGTTAAATCTTCTTTTTTAAAATGGTCTACCAAAGTTTAATTTAAGGATTACTAACAGATGCCTTAATGGATTCTCCTTAATCTTATCCACTGTTTAAAATCTCCTTAGTAATTTTAACAGTAGGAAAATTTCACCATGATGTAATATCATATACTAAAATTATTGCACAAAATCAAGCATACCCTAGACATGAGCACTGCAGTGAGAAGTCTTCCCTTGTAGATTAAATAAAGGGTTCAGTTTCGAATCCCCTCTTCTTCATTTCTGAGGACATTGATCAGTATTAATTTTTGTCATTTGGTAAATTTGACTAAAAATGAGAACTGCAATTGATCAAGTAAATTCATGTTTTTTTTTCTTTATAAGCAATTTTACTCAAATTTAACTAATCTTAAGCAACTCCACTGCTGACAATCAATGTAGATTAAGCAACTAAAAAAAAAAATGGATAAAAGGAATTAATAAATATGTTATTTTATACTGTATAATTTGAGAAGCATTTTACTAACTCTAATAGTTTATCTATACTAAAATGTCTTTATTAGACCATTAAAAGGTAAAAAAATATATTTATTAGACCATTAAAAAGTATAAAATGTATTTATTAGATCATTAAAAAATATAAAATATATTTATTCAACCATTAAAAAGTATAAAATGTATTTATTGAACCATTAAAAAGTATAAAATGTATTTATTGGACCATTAAAAATTATAAAATGTATTTATTAGACCATAAAAAGAATAAAAAATTTAAGCAACCATTTAAGTAATTTGTTATTACTACTTGTACTAATGCACACACCTTAACACTTGTACACACACCTTAAGTAACTTGAGTATTGGTCAAAACCCTAAATTTTTTTTTCTTTAATCGGTATCACCCTATGCAAGGCAATACAGCCACTAAAACGCAAGGGGGTTACAGGGTGTGGAGGAATTAGGAACAGAAAAATTAGTAATGAGCGGGAAGAGGAAAGAACAACCAGAAGGACAGCAGATAGCGATTGACATTGCATTTAAATTTTTGCAAATGAAAGTTGGTTGCAAATCATGGTGCCAGGAGGTAGTTCCACAAGCGAGAAGTGCAGGATAAGAAACTGTTAGCATAGAAGTTACAGCTACCTCTACCTAGCTCAACTGTAAATTGATGAGATCTCACCATCGGTCTAGTATTGCACTTAAATTCATACAGTCTAGGTACCATAGCGAAGATCTCATTTGAACAATTACCATGAAAATATTTATAAAAAAAGTCACAGGGGGGCAACCTTACAGCAGTGGGAAAGTGACTGAAGCTTAAAAATTAAAAAATTGCTTAACAAAAAAAAAAAAATTGTGTAGTTTATTAACATTCATTTACCTGTGCTATAAAAATATTTCTTTAAAGCACTATAAAACATTCTGGGTGAACCTCAGGTAACTTCTGTGCTTTATTATTTTTGGTTAACACACGTGCAGTAATCAAGGCTCATGCAAATATATGGAAATGTTTCACTTCTGAATGTTTAATGGAAATCAATATTGTCCAGATAAAGTTTGAACTTCTTGCCACTTCTTAATTAAGACGAATGAAAATAAGTTATCACTGATAGAAAAACTGACAGACACACGTAAAGACATGGAAAATTCTGTTTCTACTTGAGGTATACGCCATATAGTAATTTCAGAGAGAAAAAGAATGAATAAAAAAATCACAAAGTATGCTACATCAGAAAGAAAAAAAACGAAAAAAAAACACCTCTATACTGTCTTGAATTCCAAACAAAAAATGTTTTTGGTTACTTTAAAAGACTCTTCAGATTTAACAGAAATCCCAAATAAACTAAAATTTCTAATATAAATAGAATATGATTTATATTCAAACTATTGTCCTCATCTTTGTTGTTGTTATCATTTAGCCTCAACAATAGCCTCTACTGGATTAAAGCATTGGTTCATGAATTTGATGACTTTGTAATTGAGAGTTCATCAATACCTGGGTCAGAAGATGTGTATTTGGACTCAAAGGAGACATGGTGAGCAATAATTGAGCAGTAGTAGAAATAAGAACAAGATATACCTAGACATGAGTAGTGGAATGAGTACAATCTAACCCTGTATATTAAACAATGAGTTCACTTTAGAATTCCCTGGAAGTTACCCAGATCGCTATACACCTAATGAATGTCAGAGGGAAAAATAGCTGAAACATTTTGATAACAACTACAACGATGAGGATATTAGTCTGAATGTAAATAATGATAACTCCTCATCCCAGAAATTCAGAGAGAATAACAACAAAGATGAGGATATTAGTCTGTATATAAATAAAGATAAATCCTCATCCCAGAAATTCAGAGAGAATAACAACAAAGATGAGGATATTAGTCTGTATGTAAATAATGATAACTCTTTATCCCAGAACTTATGGCAGAATAACAACAAAGATGAGGATATTAGTCTGAATGTAAATAAAGATAAATCCTCATCCCAGAAATTCAGAGAGAATAACAACAAAGATGAGGATATTAGTCTGAATGTAAATAATGATAACTCCTCATCCCAGAAATTCAAAGAGAATAACAACAAAGATGAGGATATTAGTCTGAATGTAAATAAAGATAAATCCTCATCCCAAAAATTCAGAGAGAATAACAACAAAGATGAGGATATTAGTCTGATTGTAAATAATGATAACTCCTCATCCCAGAAATTCAAAGAGAATAACAACAAAGATGAGGATATTAGTCTGATTGTAAATAATGATAACTCCTCATCCCAGAAATTCAAAGAGAATAACAACAAAGATGAGGATATTAGTCTGAATGTAAATAAAGATAAATCCTCATCCCAGAAATTCAGAGAGAATAACAACAAAGATGAGGATATTAGTCTGAATGTAAATAATGATAACTCCTCATCCCAGAAATTCAGTGAGAATAACAACAAAGATGAGGATATTAGTCTGAATGTAAATAAAGATAACTCCTCATCCCAGAAATTCAGAGAGAATAACAACAAAGATGAGGATATTAGTCTGAATGTAAATAATGATAACTCCTCATCCCAGAAATTCAGAGAGAATAACAAAGATGAGGATATTAGTCTGAATGTAAATAATGATAACTCCTCATCCCAGAAATTCAGAGAGAATAACAAAGATGAGGATATTAGTCTGAATGTAAATAAAGATAAATCCTCATCCCAGAAATTGTAAATAGAACAAATAAATAAAAACAAGTACATTATTAGATTCCTTTATATTGTTGAATGCTTTTTATCTCTTTTTTAAATTTTTATTTTTTGTAAATATAAAGACAGCGCCATACCTAATGTTTGTACCACCCCTAGGGGAAACTGTAACCTTTGTTGCCCCTCTAAACAACATTTGAAAACAGGACAGTATCTACAAAAATAAAGAAAGATTAAAATTACAGTCATTTATTTTGATTACAGAAAAAAATGCAACATGAACAAGCACAAGAATTCTAGAAAGTAATTACTCTGGCCTTTTTCTCTGAAAAATCTTTAACTACAACATCAAAATCTATTTAATGAAATCACAGGAAAAAGATAAAAAGCAATAAAAGAGAAAAAGGTAGTACAACTAATTTTGCATGCTACTTTATTGGACTAATTCACCTAAGTGTTCAACCCCCACCCGCCCATTAAACTTGCTACCTGGGACAGACTGCCTCTTCTGAGTCCCTTTTTGGTTTGCCAGTGTATAAAGAACTGCATGTGTATATATTTAGGGTCAGTATTGATATCAATTTTTCTGTTTTTGAAAAGTCTATTTGAGCATAGAATTTCTCAGGTAAAAGTTAATTCTGTAATGATTTTGAAATTGATTGTGATGAAGGCAACAACAGGTCACCTTGCTAGTTCATCATAAACATATTCCGATGTTCAGCCATGCAGGTAGTTGTTAACCTTCTCTTCCATCAACTGGTAATACAGAAGGGAAACCAAAACTGTCAAAAAGGAAAAAAAAGAAAGAAGCTTCCCCCCCCTCCCTCTCTTTTTATTATTCATCATTTGTTCAACAGAAGGAGAGAAAAAGGGAGACATATTTAGCTTCCTCTGAGAACACCTACGTGAACATACAGATAAAATGCATACCAAGCAGGCAATTTTCTAGCCCATAATAATGAAGAATTGCTATGCTGTTGTTGTTAGCGTTGAATAAAAATCCCTAAACCCAAGCTGTAGACGAATCTGTTTTCTCACCTTCCAAAATATCTGCAATGTGCCGTTCTATTTTCAAAGTCCAGACAAAAATGATAAGTTGTTGAAATCCATTTTGTAATTGATCAATACCCGAAGGGAAAAAGCAACAGTTTCAGAGGACAAAACATTTATTTGATTAAGAAATGAATTCTTAAAGTAAAACAAAAAAAAAATTAATCAATTTTTCCTTCAAATATTTGGCAGCATTTCTTAATATAATCAAACATATAATTCAGTCACTGTGTCTGTGTGTCTCTCTATTTCAGCAACTGAATCCCAAATTGTTTGAACCCTTTGCTTTTGGATGTATAAGCTAACAGTGACTTGCCATTGCTTACTCTAAGTAAGGCAAACATCTATGAGTAAAAGAATTCTCGTCATCCTTTCTTTTTAGGCATCTTTGTTCCTTAGGAGAGATTAATGAACACATGTTGTAAAAAGATATAAAAATAAATTAGAAGCCTAGTATCTATTTATAAACTATATAATCTATTTATAATATAGAACACATTGGGCGATTGATATTTAAATTTCTCTGCTTCGTGGGATAATGTTTTCGTATTTCTATTTATAAAAACATTAAATACTATATAAATACAATAAACTACTAATATCAGTCCATTCTTATAAAAATAGATGAAATTTTTAACCAAGATGCATTGAAGAAAAAGTTATTCAACAAAGCAGAGAAACTTATATATCATCTTCCATACTATTAACATAATAAAAAAAAACATCAAACACCATGTGACTTGATTGGTTAGGTAGCCTGATCTCCTCTATTTATTAAAGAGCTATTATATTTCTGTCTGAATTTCTGGGATGAGTTATCATTTTTTAAACTATTATATTCAAACTATTGTGACAACAATAGTCTGAATATAAATAGTGTAAATAATATAGGTATTATATTATTATAGTCACAGAAAGCATTACTCAGTACCAATAAAAAACACGTTTCACATTACCATAACAACGGAATATCTTATTTATAAATGAAAGAAGTAAGATTGTTCAGATTGGTGGATTAAAAATATGTTTTGATACAAATATATTTTCTATCAAGTGATAGCTGTAGTACAATTATTTTAAAATAAAATTATGATATGGGAGAACATGATATATAAACTTTATCATTTCATCTCAAGCAAGGCAATAAAGCCACTAAGCCACAAGGGGTAACCGAGTGTGAGAGAATATGAGAAAAAGAAACATTATTAAGGAGAGAGAAAATTAAGAGGATAGAAATTACAAATGAGATTACATTTAAATTTTTGAAGCTCAAAGTTGACTGGAAAGCAAAAAAAAGGAAGAGAGTTTCACAGGCGAGAAGTGCCTGAGAAGAAACTGTTATATCTAGCCATTTCAATATATCAGAATAATGAATAGCAAAACAGAATTATACAATTATAATGAATATATATATATATATATATATATAGAGAGAGAGAGAGAGAGAGAGGTATTGAGGTGGGTAAATAAAATAACTAGATATTAGCAACCGTATATATGTGTGTTAGTGTGCATATATAGGTAAGCAAATAGATATTTACTCCATTTAATTTAAAGTGTAAACAAAACAGTGCTCAATGTGGTTAGGCAGAGCTAAGATGTATATGTTAATAAATATACTTATACCTACGTTCTAAGTGCAAATTAAGTTTTGTTGTTCTACCAACTCATCAGGCCTGAATTATGAATTTTGAGGTCTGGGTCTCATGGGAGGAATGCTAAATTAAATGTAGATTCACAGCTCAAATTTAAAAGAAGCTAAATATAATATTGAAACGTAAATACATGAAATCGGGTGTAGTTAGGGGGCTATTGTAAAAAAAAAAAGTAAGCTTAAAGTTTAAAAGAGGAAAACCGGGCAACTCGTTAAGTGATAATAGATGTTAAAATGGTTAAAGGTGGGTAAGCAATATGTAACCTAAAATATGGGAAGTGCATGTGATATTTGGATAATATATTTATCCAGCATTAAAATATTTTAAGAGAAATTTCTTCCTATGCTTACAACCTAACATTAGCTCATTTTGTTTAAGTAGATTTTGATCATTAATAGTTTAGAGGATGAATCTTTTTTCCAGCAAACACAGGTTTCATTAGTTACCACTGCTGGAAAAGGGTGTCGTTTTGTTGACAAAATACCAATTTACTACCAGTGTGTAGTTATCTGTTTTAATATCCCAGTAAAATTTTGAGAGTGCCGTGGCATTTGTATATTGCTTATGGTTAAGGGTCATTTTATGATGGTAACATTTTGTTTTCCAGTTATTTTCTGTGGAACCAAAATAAAATTTTGTTTTGCCATTAAGTTTAATGCTAGCCTTGTAGATAATGCCTTTATACATACATTTGTTGTCCATTGGATACTCAATGCCTTTTCCCAATTACACTTTTTTCTGTGTTAATTGATATTGGTGTTGCTTAAGTATTTGTTTAAAGTTATTTTATTATACTGTGCTATATATTTCTCAAGATTTCTAGTGCAGCTATAACTCATATTAATATTGTTCTTTTATATATATATATATATATATATATATATATATATATATATATATATATATATATATATATATATATATATATATATATATATATATATATATATATATATATATATATATATATATGAGGAGGCACGGTGGAGTAATGGTTAGTGGCTTGTATTGAGGAATCGGAGAGCCGAGTTCGAATTCCAGTCGAATCCATTACATTCACTTACGTGCTAATACCCTTGGAAAAGGTGTCAATCCTCTTCTTCTCCCTCCAACTATGGGTAAATAGCAGGACAGACTGGGTTCTATAGCCTTGGGTGGCAACTGGTCTAGAAGGACAACTCTGAATTCAAAACCTGCGGAGGGTTGTTTGGGGACCTTGTGGCATTCGCTACACCAAGGCCCTGTATTCGTCTCTCCAAAAAGTGTGGATGGTCCTGCACAAAGCCTTCACCACTTTAATCAAATCTCATGTGTCGGTGTCGGGCTTTCAGTTTCTGGGAACTGATCTGCTTGACCCTCATACGTCGAATTCGACAGGAGAGTCGATCATATATATATATATATATATATATATATATATATATATATATATATATATATATATATATATATGAGGCATGATGGAGTAATGGATAGCAGCTCAGATTATTGAGGAATTGGAGAGCTGAGTTCAAATTCCATTTGAATCCATTACATTCACTTATGTGCTAATAACTTTGGGAAAGGTATAAATCTTCTTCTCCCCTCAGCTATGGGTAAATAACAGGACAGATTGGGTTCTATAGCATTGGATGGCAACTGGTCTAGGAGAAGGACAAGTCTGAATTCAAAACATGTGGAGGGTTGTTTGGGGCCCTTGTGGAACGTAGTGCAGCAGGTCTCTGTATTTGGCTCTTTAAAAAGTGTGGTTGGTTCTGCACAAGCCTTCACCACTTTAATCAAAGTATATGTGCAGGCATCTGGCTGTCAGTTCCTAGGAACCGAATTACTTGACCCTCAGGTGTCGTAAAAATAAAGAGACACAGTTGAGTAATGGATAGCGGCTTGGATTGAGCAATCGGAGAGTTAAGTTCAAATTACAGTCGGATCCGTTACGTTCACTTACATGCTAATACTCTGGGAAAGGTGTGAATCCTCTTCTACATTGACGGGAGAGTCCACTATATATGTATCCATGTGTGTGTGTGTGTAAATAAGCGGACAAAGTGGAAAAGCTATTTAATGATTTATTTCACTGATGTGACTGGTGTTAGGTTCAGCTTCTTCAGGTTTGAATATATATATATATATAATATATATATATATATATGTGTGTGTGTGTGTGTGGTTACTTCACATGTGTGTATATATATATATATATATATATATATACATACACACACACACACACATATATATATATATATATATATATATATATATGTGGTTACTTCACATGTGTGTATATATATATATATATATATATATATATATATATACACACACATATATATATATGTTATATATCTATAGTATATTTTTGAGTCAAGTACTAGTCACCGATATACAACAACTACTTTTATTGTATACAATACCTCTCTAGGTTTTAGGGAAGACCATCCTTCTTTGAACTTTGTGGAATGACACTTCAGAATCACAAGCAAAGTATGAGATCAAATAACAAAAACCACCTGACTTGACGACTTTCAGAAACTGAAACAACTAAAATGGATAGCACATGTAAATAGAAAGGAAAATAATGACATATAATGTTTACTTTCCACACTTCTTCAAGCAAAAGGTTAAGAAGGTCAATACTGAAAAGGGTGATAACAGTGGATTTGAGATACCTATTTTCTTGACAAATTATTTTAAGAGAAAGATTTTATAAATTCCAGCCATATAAAGAAATGGCTTATATCATCAGTAGAGATTAAGAGAACAGATACTACACTCTGATCCTAACCCAATGGCCAAGAAAAATAACTCGAGAAGCACTGGCTGTTTGATCAATGAATGTTGAATTTTTTCATATAAGAAAAAAGCTAATATTACCATTGGAAATTAGGAGAACAGATACTACACTTTGATTCTAGCCTGATGAACAGGCAGAATAATTTGAGTTGCATTGGCTTTTCATCAATGAATGGCAAATGTTTCCTTATAAAGAAACAGCTAATATTACCATTATAGATGATAAGAACAGATACTACACTTTGATCCTAACCAGGGAATAAAGAAAAACAGAATTGGCTCTTGGTCAGAGAATGCTGAATGTTTCTTTATAAGGAAACAGTTAATACTACCATTACTATTCATCAAGTTTTAATCATGAGAATAGAAAGATTTTTAAAATTATAAAAGCAGAAAAATTATTATTCCTTTGATAGTTTCTTCTATCTCATGGGCTAACTGCCTAGAACCTTTTTACTTTCCAACTGAAAATTCCCAAGAACATTAAGAAGATCAGATTTAATCATTATAACATAAATTGCAATTTTGTTGAAGGGAGATAATTTATGACAAGCTCAATTTAGAAATTTATTTCGATATTTCTAAGCATTTAAACAATTGGCCTGTTTTAATATATTTTTTTTTAATTATCCAAACTAGTATCTTCATTTTGTTCGTTATATTCACAACACCTTGAACATGATATCCTCAAATTCATAATGAAACAGATCATTAGCACCTAAATGAAACACGTCAGCAAGTAAATTATGGAAGTTTAACCAATTTAAAGGCAAGCAGATTTTTGTGAACAAAGTGGGTAATATTTTTTTTTAAATCAAGCAATAGATAAAAGACCAAAATACTTATCTTTCCATCATCAAGTTTTGCAGATACACCACTAATCAGAGTCAGATAAATAAATGGATTTATTTGAACCTGATGAGCCACGTGTTCGCAAATTTTAACTTAGATTAGTGAGTCTGTCTATATTTCTGAGATGAGGTATTATGTACAGTATTTACATTAGTCGGACTATTGTCCTCCACTTTGTCGCCATTTTTGTCACAACATTTCGGCCGTTGTATGCTCCGGCCTTCTTCAGGTGGTTGGAATTTCGAAATAAAGGGTTCAGTTCGAAATTCCAACCACCTGAAGAAGGCCGGAGCGTACAACGGCCGAAACGTTAGATTAGTGAGTTTTTAACTTTTCTCTATTTTTTTTAACTATCAAATTCAAACCAAAAAATATATTTAAAATTAACATTTACAATATAAGAGGTGGTAAAAAAAAAACTAAAGCTATTTTCAAGGCTTTATTTTGTTATTATAAAATATATTAAAGTAATTCTTTTCCTAATTTTATTCTAAATACTGAATTAGATGACTTTAAAAGTAGGTTTTATAAAATTCTCTTTGGTTATTAAAACATGTTCATTTTAGCTGTTCATTCAATTCAATACATGACATTACAGGTATGTAAACTTTTTTTTAGATTTAACTGCAATGTAAGGAATAAAAATTTAAGAATTTTATAGAAAGCTTAAAGTATATTTGTAATATGAGACGAGTAAAAAAAATTGAAAAGTATTAGTAACTTTTGTTAGATACAGTTTATTTGTTGGTAGAATTAAAGTAATATGAGAGTGTTCTTTGGTGAGCAATAAACAATTTAATAATGACTAATAAACAATTTACATGATGAGTAGTAAACAATTTAATAATAATAATTTAAATGTGTAATAAACAATTTCATAATGAATGTTAAACCATTTAAAGAATAAGTAATAAACCATTTAATAATGAGTAATAAACCATTTAAATAATGAGTAATAAACCATTTAAATAATGAGTAATAAACCCTTTTAAATAATGAGTAATAAACAATTTAATGAGTAATAAACAATTTAATGAGTAATATACATTTAAATAATGAGTAATAACCCATTTTAAATAATGAGTAATAAATAATTTAATGAGTAATATACATTTAAATAATGAGTAATAAACCATTTTAAATAATGAGTAATAAACAATTTAATGAGTAATAAACAATTTAATGAGTAATATACATTTAAATAATGAGTAATAAACCATTTTAAATAATGAGTAATAAACAATTTAATGAGTAATATACATTTAAATAATGAGTAATAAACCATTTAATAATGAGTAATAAACAATTTAATGAGTAATATACATTTAAATAATGAGTAATAAACCATTTAATAATGAGTAATAAACCATTTAATAATAAGTAATAAACCATTTAAATAAGTAATAAACAATTTAAATAATGAGTAATAAACAATTTGAAACTTAAAATATTTATAAAAATAATGATACCAAAACAACATGTATTGAAAAAGATAATAATCGTTTCGCATTAAAATATTGCTTTCATCTTAACCTGATGTTCATCTAATTTATGACAGTCGACTGGACGGATATGCGCAGTGAGTGCAACTAGAGATCTATTGTGTCAGTGCGACTGCATCTATTTCAGCTGATGTGTTTGTGTGTACGTGCAGAGGAGATGTATTTCTTGAGTCATCTTCTCTTCATCATTATTAGCAATGTCTCCCACACCTGGTAGATGTTGCTATGACATTCAAGAAATAATCAAGGCTTATCCTTCTGCAATTTCTCCAGATTGGATCACAGGGTTCATCTCTCTGCCAGTTTTATATTCTCTTATTTAATATAAATAAACGTAACAAACATTTAATATTTTCAAATTATATTTGATTCCATTCATTGACATTTATTCAGACTTTTACTTTTTCTATTCAAATAAAGGCATTTTCAATTTTACTCTTGATGATTTTTTAAAAATTCCCTTTCGAACTTAAATATGAAAATTGTTTTCTCACATCAAACAGCTTTATCTTGGAATATGATAATTGAGAACATTTGGGAAGTCAGAAGGGGGGGTTAATGGATGAGTGGCCAGGTGATTAGAATGTTAATTTTCCAACTATGAAACCCGGGTTCGAATCTCACCATAGTTTATTTGTCAGGGAGGCAACACCAATATAAACCACTATTAGGAAGTGCCTGAAAACCATACCATAGGTTGACCTACAACCATGCGAGTGAAAGCTATTAACAGTTCTGCTAGCAGACATGCACAAATCATCGTGACTGAGTGTTCAAGTTCAAATGGCTTTGATCATGCCAGATTGCATGCTATCTCTCCCAAACACTATAACTAAGGTCTGCACAGCATAGTTGCATTATAAACCACAGGTTGGCTCTGCAGGTGCTAAACAAATACAAATATGCCTGAGCAGGCATCTGTAACAGGTATTGGCTCACCATCCTAGCACCTAATTGGTGCGCTCAGAAATAATTTTAAATAGCCATTATTGGTGTGTGTGATATATTATATAGGTATATCAATTAGTATGTGGATTATGAGGAAGAAAGCAAATATTTTACGATATAATCTTTTTTGTCAATGCACTTAATTCAGTGGTGAATCATAATCAAGTAAATATTATAAATTAAAACCTGCAATTCAAACTTCAGTCAAGATGCCACACTGTATACTTATTGACTCACTGTCATGTGTGTGATGCACATCCGAGAGTGTGGGTGTTTAAATTAAAAAAACAAAAGTTTGATAACTTATATATATAAGCCCTTAAAAGATTTTCCCATTTGCGACTTGACTGCCTGTTCATTTTTGAATATGCACATCTGCTAGAGTGGCTAGCTAATCCCTGTTGCAAACACCTGCTCAGGCACATTTCAACACCCACAGAACCAACCTCAATTATAATTTCTATGAGTGAGCGCACAATCAACAGTTTGAAGAAGGCCATTTGAACTCAGACACTCGGTCACGATGATTTGTGATTTCATGCTAGCATGAACACTGATGATTTCCAAACTTGTTTTGTTTACCCAATTTTACTTACAAGGCATGGATTGACCTGTGGGGTACAGTTTTCTGGCATTTTCCAAAGGTGCCACACACTGAGATCGTCTCTTTAAGCTGATATTATCAAAAAGACATCTCCTTGACAACTCGACCATGGTAAGATTCAAATCTAGGTTGGAACGCTAATGTCCTAACCACTCAACCATGTGTCCAACACACACATTATATATATATATATATATATATATATATATATATATATATATATAAAATGTCTGTATATATATATATATATATATATATATATATATATAAAATGTCTGTATATATATATATATATATATATATATATATATATATATATATAATGTGTGTGTGTGTAAAAATTTAAGATAGAGTATATCTGTAAAAGCACAATATTTCCTTTTGTCTTTATGCAGATACACACGCATTCTCACACATACACACATATATACATAAACACGTGTGCTCTCCTGCTCACACACGCATATACATAAACACATGTGCACACACACATATATGCATAAACATTATATATATATATATACATACATACATACACACACATAAAAACATGCTCACACACACATAAATACACAAACACATCTTCACTCACAGACACACACTATATGTGTGTGTGTGTGTGTGTGTCTGTGTGTGTGTTTGTATGTATGTATAGATTATAAATTTTAGCTCTGTAATTATATATCGAGTACTGTTACCACCAGCACACACACACACACACACAAGATTGTACTCAGCCTGACTGACTTGACAAAAGCTAACCATACATTTCTACAAAGAGAGAAAATGTGTGGAAGTGAAATGTATATAGATACGAGTATATATGATCTGACATTCAACTTCTAACATGTCACTGAATATTGATCTTAAATAACAAAAAAATATAAGATCAATTTTAGAAAAACAACATTCCCTTTGAAGTCCATTCTGACCATGTTTTTTCGAAATAAGTAAAAAAAAAATCTCCAAAGAAACCTTACGAAGCTTCCTTCTTGGATGAGTAATTGAACCACGGATATTACCAAAGACATCTTTATCTCTCTATCAATTTTACCAATCCGTATAAAACTAATGCATTTCAACCTATTCATATAACAAACTGAATAATCTTTATAAAACTAAATTATAAATAACAATAATCGTTTAATGAATTTTAGGTGACAAATACAATACAAGGAAATTCTATGCAACATCTTTACAATTCCAAATTAACTCTCATGTCTTTATAAGACATGAGAGAGGAATCATATTTACAATCTTGAAAACTAAAATTTTATAATCATGATAAAAATAAAAAAATTGAAACTGAATAATATTTGATAAGTTTCACAAATATTTAAGTTTATTATTTCCAGTTGACAATACCAACAGAAAGGTCACAGATGAAGATTGCAGATAAAAAGAGCATGAAGATAGAAGACAGAAATTTTAAAATAATTTCATCTATAAAATTAATTCAACTTAAGAGTAAGACTATTACATCTTATTACTACGAGGTGGAAACAAGCAAGAGAAATAAGATGAAAGAAAGACGAGTCAAAAATGAATAATAATGACAATGCTTCTTGTAAGAAATTCAAACAACTTAAGACTATTACGTCTTATTGCTACTAGGTGGAAACAAGCAAGAGAAATAAGATGAAAGAAAGACGAGTCAAAAATGAATAATAATGACAATGCTTCATGTAAGAAATTCAAACAACTTAAGACTATTACCTCTTATTACTACGAGGTGGAAACAAGCAAGAGAAATAAGATGAAAGAAAGACGAGTCAAAAATGAATAATAATGACAATGCTTCATGTAAGAAATTCAAACAACTTCAGACTATTACGTCTTATTACTACGAGGTGGAAACAAGCAAGAGAAATAAGATGAAAGAAAGACGAGTCAAAAATGAATAATAATGACAATGCTTCATCTAAGAAATTCAAACAACTTAAGACTATTACGTCTTATTACTACGAGGTGGAAATAAGCAAGAGAAATAAGATGAAAGAAAGATGAGTCAAAAATGAACAATAATGACAATGCTTCATGTAAGAAATTCAAACAACTTAAGACTATTACCTCTTATTACTACGAGGTGGAAAAAAGCAAGAGAAATAAGATGAAAGAAAGACGAGTCAAAAATGAATAATAATGACAATGCTTCATCTAAGAAATTCAAACATCTTAAGACTATTACGTCTTATTACTACGAGGTGGAAACAAGCAAGAGAAATAAGATGAAAGAAGGATGTGTCAAAAATGAATAATAATGACAATGCTTCATGTAAGAAATTCAAACAACTTAAGACTATTACGTCTTATTACTACGAGGTGGAAACAAGCAAGAGAAATAAGATGAAAGAAAGACGAGTCAAAAATGAATAATAATGACAATGCTTCATCTAAGAAATTCTCAAAATTGAAGTCAATCATATTTTCAAATCAATTTAAGGGAATGGCATGAATTAACATTGTATGTAATTTTCAAGAACTCCAAAAAAGAAAATATTTCTCTTCTTATTTGCTGTTCTTTGCTTGACTATTAATTTCAAAATTAATTTGGTAACAGTCTGGTTGTCATGTTTGAAATTGTTAGTGATTAATTTTTAGCACTCTCTAGGTGACTATTTTTGCCAAGCAAAATGTTAGTCCTGCCAATACAAGTTAAATTTGAATTTCCTGGTCGTATGGCAACAACTAAAGCTATCTTGACTGAAATTGAGAGCCAGGCCACCCGCAATTTCAAATATAGAGAACACTATATTCTAACAAGATTCCATATATGCAGTAAAAAAGGAAGGAATATTTACAAATGAGGCAGAGTGTCAAATGTTAAATATCAGTGCTGGTAAGTACAAGAGTTGACTGGAAAATTCATAGGCTACCAAGATATAAATGTAAGTAGACACACTAGTCAGTAGACTAAAACTAAAAGACATAAAACTGTACCAGAATACAATAGCTGGCCGAGCACTTATTGCATTCAGGTACACTTGTATGTATTTTAGTCTACTAACTGGTGTGTCTACTTACCTTTATATCTTGGTAGTCTATGAACTTTGAAGCCAACTTCTATATATTCCAACCTTATCACAAAGTTTTTCCTTATTCTTCAGAATTAATCAAGTATTTTTAATAGAAAATGTGACACCAAAATCCAAAGGTAAACTGGAATAAGATGTCTTCCAAAAACTAAGCAAAGTATTAAGAAACTGGAAAATTTTGTTGGGAACAAAGAAACGAGTGTTGAACTGCTATGCAGTATCAATCCTCTTGTATTGAAGTGACTGCAAGACAAATTACCCCAACGGATGAAGAGAAGATGGGGGGGGGCAACAGAGATGTGGCTCTACAGGAGAATACTGAGAGTACCGTGGACGAAGTGGATAAGCAACAACAAAGTTTTAAGGAAAATAGAAAAAAAATGGACACTGGAATCAGAAAGAGATAATTGAAATTCCTGAGGCACAATGAAGAAGGAAGGCTTGGAAAATTTAATACTCATAAGATATATCAAAGAGGAATCAACGGACCACCTACCTGATGAGCTTATGTGAATGGACAACAGAATAGAGTGGGATTTAAAACGACAAACATTACTGTGAGCTACAAAGGATAGAATAGAAAGTTGTGGAGAGCCATGATCATCCACAACCTGAAGGGACATGACACATAGAAGAAAAAGAATTTGTTGTTATCGAATATTGTTGGAACATTTTATATTCCTCTGGAATTCATAAAAAGGTTTACGGATATGAAAAGGTAAAATCCATATGACTTTGAGGAATAACAGGATATTGATGACATCATAATATGAATAAGTAGTTTAATATATAGATCCACACCCACACATATACATGTGTATGTATGTGTGTGTGCATGTAAAAAAATTCAGATATAACTACATACAATATATCTGTAAAAAGGACAATATGAATAAAAACAAAAGGAAAACTTATCTTAGCCGACACAGTTCACCCTCTGATGGACTTTATCAAGGCAAATGTGTGGATTTTATTTTGCATCAAGTATTTATAAACGAAATTAAAAATGTTTTTCAAAATTTCTCAGTTTAAGAGACATTCATTAATATTCATCATGTTAACTGAAAAGTCAAGGTAAATTATGGAAGATGCTAATTGATGTAATTTAATGTCTAATAAATGAAAGTCAGTAAACAATGTTGTTAAATTGTTTTTTAATGCAATTAATTTTTAAATCAATTTAATATAGGATAAATTTATGTATCATATACTTTTTTAAATTTATGCATTTTATATTTTTATAAATTTATTTTTTTAAATTTATGTATAACATATTTTTTAAATTTTATGTATTATATATTTCTTTAAATTTATGTATAACATTTTTAAAATTTATGTATTTTATTTTTTTAATATATTTTTTAGATTTACATATATATGTTTTTAAATTTATATATTTTAGATTTTTTAAATTTATGTATTATATATTTTTTTTTAAATATTTTTTTAAATAAAAGGAGGTTATGAATTTAACTGTTCTTTTTTAATATTTTAACATTTTATAAATACTTGTTCTGAAATTAAGAATGTTAAACAAAAAAATGTCTTAAAATAATTGTCAGACTTTGTCCATTTCATAACATATATGTATATGTATATATATATATATATATGGGGTGTCCATAAAGTTTGTGTGCACTTTAAAAAATTTATAACTTTATTTGTATTTGCGATGAAAATAATCTGTAAAAAATGTTATAAAGTTTAATGTACCTAGTTTTAAGTATAGCTAAAATAACTAATGCGATTTCAGGCATTACTGTAAATCAGTTGGCAAATGTTTTCCGTGAACTGCAAAATCGTATTACCCTTTGTATTGCTAATGATGGAGGACATGTGGAAACTTAAATAAAATTTCAATAAAACCTTAAAAAATTTACTTCTTTCTAATCCTTTTTACAAATTATTTTTATCGCAAATACAAATAAAGTTATAAATTTTTTAAAGTGCACACAAACTTTATGGACACCCTGTGTGTATATATATATATATATATATATATATATATATATATATTTAAAAATTTTTTTTTTAGCATTTCACCCCAAGCAAGGCAGGAAGCCACTAGCACACAAGGGGTTACAGAAGATTTGGAATGAGAGAAGATAGGAGCGATAGAGGAAAGGAAGTGGAGAAGGATAGTGGATAGATCAAGGCAACTGGAGATGTCGATTGACATTATATTTGAATAGTTGGAGATTATAGTTGTCAGGGAAACAAGAATAAGGAAGGGAGTTCCACAGGTGAGAGGTGCGAGATATAAAGCTATTGGAGTAGAAGAGACAGCTACATTTAACAGTTTCAACACTGAAAGGGTGGGAGCGGGATGCCAGCCTCGTAGAATGCTTGAATTCATGAAGTTTGGGAACCAGCGAAAGCAGCTCATCGGAGCAATTACCGTGAAAATATTTGTAAAAAAGACAGAGAGAGGCGACGGCACATCTGTGAGAGAGTGACTGCAGACAAGATGCCAGATCAGGGCCAACCATATTGCAAATCCATCTCTGGATCTTATCAATAACCCCGAAGCAAACAGAAGTGGCTCCAGACCATATATGGCAGCAATACTACTGCAAAAGACTTTTCAGCAACTGTCATACTGAATCTGTAACCAAGATTCTCTTATTGATTTATTGATTGAAAGCAAAGTGATTTCGTTCAATAATTATTCAATTTCTTGGAAGTAGTTGTACTTATATTTTTACTTTCATAATTTAATCAATAACTTCACTTATACCAGATTTATGTTTGATTATTTTCTCATAAATCAGTGATAAAGCAACCATTGTTCAAATGCTGTCATATATTAGAAAGCTTTATTTTTTTTTAATATTTTTAATTACGGAATTCATTAAAAAAAAGACAGTACCTGACTCCTGCCTTACACCATCTTTACAAGAGTCATACCAGACCAAAAATGAAGTATTGCTGCCATATCTGGTCTGGAGCTACACAATCCTTACTTTCCAACCACCCTACAACCCCTTTCTTACAGAGATGAAATATGACGAGCTTCTCACTACACTTTTGCTATTTTCTAGGCAAATGTTCAGACAAGATACTAAGTTCCTTCAATCCAAACCTTCACAGCTATGCCCTACCCTGCCACATACACAGGGTCGACTCATTCTCATCCTTTTCCTATTTCATTGGTAAGGAGGAAGTTCCATTGAGATAGTTCCTTCCCCAAAACTGTTACACTGTGGAATAGGTACTCAAAAGGATGCATCACTAATCACTACAATCTTAATCTTTTCAAGTCTAGGATCAACTATTATCTATCCTACATATCCTCATAATATGCATTTCTCAATTCCTCCTTTTATACCTTTACAACAGTCCCATTAAGTAACGTGCTATCTTGAGTGGCTCTTGAGCCTTGTATTGGGTTAACAATAGTATAAAAAAAGTATTTTAAGTAAATAGAAAAGGAACATTTACGAGTTGTCTGACGATCTATGTAATACGAAGGTGTTGTGAGCATGTGAAAATGTTTCAGTCGCATGAATTTCATAGAATTGACTTTACAAATTATGAAAATAGACTTGGTGTTATGCAAGCTGGTAATTGGTTGCGTTCTTTTGGAGTTTCTAAGTACTACTTGTAAAATCCAAGTTAGTCTTGAGAGATGTGACATACAGTTTTTTTTGTGACACTGGGATCTCTGGGGGTTGATGAAACAAAAAGGGAAAGAAAAAAAGAGAAAAGAGTCCCCCAGCTGGATGATAATTGTTGAAATTCACAGGCAGTTGAAGTGAAAGGTTGAGAAGAAAATTAAAACTGAAATGCGTTGAAAAATCATGTTCAAAGTAGTAAATGAACTGCCAAATGGTTGCAAAGTGAATCAAACCTAAATTTAAGTAGACAGAATTCACTAAGATTGAGCAAAACCAAGACTACCCGTCCTTCCCCATTTCCCATCAATGAGAAAGTGGCCATTAATGTATCCTTGAAAATACCAAAGAAAAAAAAAACATGTTGTCGATAAAGAAATCTGAGTAGTCACTGAAATAACATTTGACGTTCTGGACAAAAAGCCAGGAAAATCAATTGGGTTTGAATTGACCACCCAGAAGAAAGTGACTCTACAAAGATAAAGATTAGCCTGATGAGTTCGTTCATTTTAATTTGTAACATTCATCAAGGAAAATTTTATATCCCACATTAATTTGAATTCTTTTGGATACAAGTGATAAAGAAAAATGAATTACAATTTTGGAGTGACCCTGGGGGAAAAAAGGCTGTGTGGTCTTGTTGACCAAGAAAACACATAAACCAAGGAAAAATAACTTTTGTTTTTATCACTAAAGAAATTGAGAATATTTCTCTTTCCTTTTCGTTTTCCACTCATGACAATTCTTGAGATTGGCTGGCAAGGTGGGTGGCACCTGGATAGGCTCCAAATAAACTTCTGGCTTTTGGAAATCATAGCAGGAGACAAGCTGAAGAAAAATTAATGACTGAAAATCCCTTTCTACCTACACATTCTGAAAGTTTGGATTCATCATGGGTCAGATGCTGAGAAAGTGGGAGAAGGAAGAGGGAGAGATTAGCACCACCTATATGGAGCAATGGTGAGAGATGAGATATGGAGGGAATTAAGGGATAGCTTGGTTCCTCTGACCACTCTCAAAAGGGGACTGGACAACCCCAAATTTGGAAAATCACCCGAGTAAATATATTTTGAGAATATGGAATTTTAGAAAAAGGTTGATGGTAAGGGTGGAAGACAGCCAAACCCAGACCCTAGTCATCCCCACCACTGCCGTTCAACATGGAGGCTTGGACAACTTGGAGAGTCCCCACATTACTGCTACTAGAATCCATATCATTCACTGAGGCCTCCAGACCAAGACCTTGTGCAGGCCCTGAAGACCAGAACTTAGAAATTTAAGTTACTATTAAAACAAGCTGCAGACTCCAAAGGGGATCCTAGTGTTATTTGATCATAGCAACAATTGGGAAGAGTTAAAACAGCTGGTCAGTTTCAACCAATCAAATCGCCTGCATGCAACAGGTCTGTTTTTGCGCCAACTAAGTTTGAGCCAGTCACGTGAT
The DNA here is from genome assembly GCA_964036315.1 of Acanthosepion esculentum. Lineage (NCBI taxonomy): Eukaryota > Metazoa > Mollusca > Cephalopoda > Sepiida > Sepiidae > Acanthosepion > Acanthosepion esculentum. Next base: position 97,770,802 of record OZ038495.1, on the reverse strand, counting down.
ACAACAGATGATAAAAACCAAACAGGAGTAATTCTCGTTCACTCTTGCGTCTCATCTCCGCTGCCAAAATGTGACTCTTAAAGAACTCCTGTCTTGATTAATGTAGTCAGACGTAAAAGAACTTTACAACATTTCATGCAAGTATAATTCTGAACTCTTACCAACATTGTACAATACACAATTCCAAGCATACAACACATACTCATTTTTATAAACTACAGTTTAATAATTAATTTTACCCTTATGAGCTCAGGTACAAATATTTCCAAATCTAAGAGATGTAACTCTTTTATACCTTTCAGTTTATATGCATGTACATGAAACACTAATAAATTCAACTATGTTTTGAATCATTATTTTTGTCTTTTATTAATTGTTGTGGATGGAAGATCATTGAATACGCACAATTTTAAGCCTTCTGGTCATTCAAAGCTTCCGGTATCTTTTAACATCTTCACACAATCCCAACAAACCATTGTTACATTTTTAACCAGAGTTAATTCTTTATTCCAAAGGATTCTTGTGTAGCTCCCAGTTGTCGATCTGTCTTCACTTCAGTTTGCTTCATGGGTGATCTTCTCACCCTCAGAGATCAAAACAACACAATGTGACAAAGGAGTGAATGGTTGTGAACAGACAAATGTCAGCTAAGTTGACGTACTCATCATCATGATACCAGCGACAAACGAACCATGTGTTAATGAGTGAGGAGTCAGCTAGAACATAACCATGGTGGTTTGAAGGAATTTGAAGACCAACGCAGGGTATAGGGCTACATTATTGGTTGCCATTGACGAGGATCAACTCATAGGGTTATATTTTTTTTTTATTGATTTGTTTGTATTATTATTATTATTATTATTATTTTGTTTACCAAAAGATTTTTTGGATTGTAGAATAATTCTGGGTTTTTTTTTGGTTGGTGGGGGGGAGGATCTATTACAGTAACAATTTTTTGGAGATAATGATTTTTCTAGATAAAAGTCCTATTATTTAACCCATAGCTGGAGGGAAAGTTATGGATTCATACCCTTCCCAAGATTATTTGAGTGTAAGTAAATTCAGCAAACCCAACTAAAATTTGAACTCCGCCCTCTGATTTCTCATTCCAGGCCCATATCCATCACGCCACCCACGTATGTTACATACTACTAGGATGCAACATGTTTAGCAGTTGGACGTGTTTAGCATTACATTATCTGATAGAATGTCTGATATTTGATAAAATATTGGCAATTTATTAAAGACGCATTGATAGTAATTTATTTTTTTTGTTACTGATAAATTTCAATATTATAAGCAGCAAAGGAACAGATGTTAGGCTTAAATGGCATTAGACTTAAACTGTTATATATTTATAATATAACATCTGGTCTTTGGTGCTTATTATTGTCACTATGCACTATTTACTGCACCATCTGCATATCCTTGACCTATACAGAATTTGTTGCAGATGATTTGCTCCTCTTTTTGCTTGCCATGGTTCCTTGTGGTAAGGGTTTGTTCCATCAAAATAACACAGCCTTTGCTGGGTGATGTTGTGGACAGAGGTAATAAAAATATTAAATAAACAATATTTATATCAAAAGATAATTTTTGAGGTTGTAATTTTTGAGATGGTTCATTATCATTCCAAGAGTTTTTTTTTTATTTCACAGATGAAATCTCATCAGTATATTTGCCACTATTTTCTTGTTTGAAATATTGGACACTGATTGATGCAAGAGAGGCTGTTTCTTTCTATACAAATTTTACCCAGGGGCAAACATCAAGTGAAAAGTTTTGTTAATTTTTAAACGTTTTTTTTGTTTATTTTTTTAATTTTAAAATTAAGAAAAATACTTCTAAACTAAACAGAATTGAATCACTTCAGACCTCAAAGTTTGTTTATTGTTTAAATGGATTATTTGTTTTGCAAAAATTAAATCTAAAGAACCACAACCAAAGTTTCAAGCTTAATTAGAATAAGAGAGGTGCAAAATCTGTAAGAATTTTGTTTTTAAATAAATAAGTGCTTTAAGATTCCTAAAACCAGGAAAAAATGTTTTTTACTAAGTTTAGCTTAATTCTAGCACAAGGCTATAAGTATGTGGCAGCTAGTGAGAGTCGAATTCATTATATGGCAGTAATGGTAAATAAAATAAATTAAAATTCACTAACCATTATCCGATGCTAAAAATAATACTTTAATTTATTGTAATTGTTATGAAATGCTGCAGTGTAAGGGAGATAACTTAAGATGTAATTTGTACGAATTACCTACCCTGAAGTTAGAATATAAAACTTACCCAAATTTATTGTTATATTTTAATTATTTTACCCCAAACTAGTGTGATGGAGGTAAGGCACTAAGGCGGAAAGAAATAAAAGACAATGAGAAAACTTTATCGAGGAAAGGAGACAATAAAAGAACAGTTTTCAAAATGACAGAAAATGGCAATTGACATTGCATTTAAATATGTGAAGTTGACAGGAAAGAGGAAAGCAAGAAGCTAGAAGAGAGTTTCAGATGCTAGAAGTGTGAATTTCACATTGCATTCTCCATGATTTGGGATTTAGAGTTTTTTCCCTTCTCTTAGGTTGGTTGTAACCCAAGGCTAGTATCTTGTGATTTTTGGTAGTGCTTTGTGAAGAGCCAAGTTCCGCAGAACTTTGTCTTACAAAAGCACAATCAATCAATCGACACCTCCATAAGCTCGACCTTGTCGAGAAGTTTCCCATGAATTGACAAATGAACAGACTCAACAACACATGAACATTTGCAAACAACTGCTGGCAAATCATCAAGGTGCCTGTTTTTGGCACCAAATTGTAACTGGGGATTGTAATCCTAAGAGAAATCAGTCGCCGTTCTGGCCAGGCTTCAGAACCTGTTGCCAAGTGGGGACAATCTGTTTCATGCTACACACCTGAACATTGCATTCAAACATGAAATAGACCGTTGCCATTTTGGTATTGGCCACAATGTCCACATTTATATCTACACACACTCTATCACTGATATTGAGCACTTTTACCCATAAATACAGCATACCTTAAAACTATATTTTTATCATATTTATCTCCTTATAAACAATAGAGTACTTTTGTTACATTTATAACAAACACACACACATACATATATATATGTAATAAATAAACATTTTTTTTCACAAATAAAATGTAAATTTATTTTTTATATATAAATTATAGCTCTGTTATTCTACATTGAGAACTATTTTATTAACACCAGCACACGATGTGCAAAGGTCAAAATGGCTACAATTTAAAGAAAAGAGGTGAACGAGGGAGGGGGTTAAGGAGTGAAAAAAAACAATGAAAAGGACAAATAAACATGACATTGCACAGATAAGCGCATATGGATGAGCACACACACACACACATACTATCACAAAAAAAGATTTGAGCAATTGAGAAGTATTCAATCGTCAATTGTTGATAGCCCCTGACGAGTGGACGGAGTGATTCTCAGAGGGTTAGTCTCCAAAACCCTGGAATCAGTATGCTGTAGGTAATATCAATCAGCTAAATGTCAAACATTTTACTTGCATTAATTTATATATATATATATATATATATATATATATATATATATATATATTCAAACAGGTTTGGTTAAATAATTTAGACATATGATGTCAATTTATTTTAGTGGTGATCCTTTCAAGTTCATGGATCAATGATCCATGATCCTTTCAAGTTCATGGATCAATTTCTTGGTAGCCTTCTAAGGCTACCATGAAATTGTTCCATGAACTTGAAAGGATCACCACTAAAATAAACTTTGGTATTTAATCAATCTTCTAAGATTGATTAAATACCAACATTTTTTTTCAAACCGTTTTTTATTTTCCCAAGTACTTTCAATCTCATCTGAGACCATCTTCAGGGGTTTAAATTGTCTGTGAATGTGTATATGCATTTCTGTAAATTCAAAACATTTCAACTCTTCATTTTATTGCGTTATACGTTCTAGATTTCAAAATTGACGTTTTATTTCCAGAGTATAAGGGAGGTAACTCATTTCCTTTTTAAAATTTATTCATATATATATATATATATATATATATATATATATATATATATATGTATGTATGTCTGTCATTCACAGACAGCACTGTTTCGCTGTATCACAGCTCCTCAGTGCGACTAGACTTCCGAATGCCTCAAGCCAGGATTGAAACAACTAATTTTGTGTCAGCCAGAGCTATCTTCACTCGGTAGAGCTACACAACTAAATCTAGCATATTGTTTTTACAAATGTAAACAAATGCCATCAGCTAGAGTGCGCCATTCATTTTACCTAAGAGCTTTGCATTAGTGCATTATAAAGAAAAATTAATTTTCTACATGAAAATTAATGCAAATCCATTATATATCCACCCAAATTCAAATTACCCTCCATCAATAATCAAACGCAAATCCTCTTCCATTGAATATAGAATCAGTAATAATTCTTATAATGAAGATGTATTTTATAAACATAGCAAATTTTATAAAACTACTTTAAAAAATAGTGGCTATAAATGCCCTGACATTAAATGCATAACAGTGTCAGTGGGGGGAAAAAAATAGAAACAGAAAAATCATTTGGTACACACCCTCATTTAACCAAATAGTACTAAGTTAGAACGGAAGTTTCTCAATTTAATTGATAAATACTTCCCTAGTAATAATCCTCTTAGTAAATTTTTTTAATAAAAATACACTTAAATTAAGCTATAGCTGTACAGATAACCTTGAAATAATTATCAAAAAGCACAATAATAAAATTTTATATCAACACTTAAACCTAAGTAACAATAACCATTCTAAAGCAACAAATACCAACTTCTGTAATTGTAATGATACCAACTTCTGTAATTGTAAAAATCCTAATGACTGTCCACTACAAAATAGATGTCTAACTGATTCAGTTGTTTGCCTCAGTACTATTTCATCTACAGAAGATCCAACAGATAAAAAATTTTTATATAGGTAGTACCAAAAATTCCTTTAAAACTCGGTGGTATCAACACATATCATCTTTCAACAACTATGCGTATCATAACAGAACGTCCCTTTCTAAATATTTTTGGCACTTAAAAGAAGTTAACAAACTCCTATGGAAAAAAGGGAAATATTAAAAATAATTAGAACCTGTAAATCCTTATATGATCCATGTCCCCTATGTTTACAAGAAAAATTGCATATTATTAAGTTTTCTAAAAATAAAAACCTGTTAAACCAAAGAAATGAATTACGGTGCTATGCTGCCATTGCCTGCTTTTCACCTTAAAATATAGTTAAATAAATTTTTCATAATTACATATTATAATTGTATTGCCTTTATTCTATTAATATATAATGGTCAACCCAACATTTATTTGATTTATTCAACTATAATATTGCCATGTTTTACCGTCTATTCAGTATAATTAACAACTTATATAGTTGTTTCTACATTTTTAATTTTACTTATAGGCCCCTTTAAGAAGCTTCCTGAGTATATTAAAAAATTTTTTTTTTTAAATCTGTTTGTAATAAATTTGTCTACTTGAACAAATTGCAAAATCATATTTGGTACACCAATAATACATTTGTTGCAGTAATTGTTTCCTATTATTGTTGAATGACATGTCTAAACATCAGTCATCTTGACATGTAATAAGAACCACCTACCGCCACTTATTTTTATATGTTAGCGTAAGCATGATGTTCATTGGTTAATCTAGACATACCCATAAGTATATTTTTAACTCTGACCTTATGTCCCCGCTTTAACTATGAAAAGAGGTAAAGATTTGTTTTTTAAATCTCCCTAATAAATCATTTTTATCATTAGTTATCTACTATCACCTGATTAGGTACCATCTTAGTACCGATACATGAAAGTTTTTGTGTAGCCATGTAAAATGTTTTTATTGTAATTTATTATAATAAAAATATTATAATATATATATATATATATATATATATATATATATCATAATATTTAGCCAGCCTTCCCTGATGATCCGCTTAAGTGAAACCTTGGTAGGTTTGTCTGGCACTCTAGGTTTAACTAGGTCTGCTCTACTTACTGTATTGAGCACTTTATTTAGTTAGTTGCGTACTAATATCGGGTTTTTTTTCTTTGGGCTTTGGACCTGCATGCTGAATGATTCTTTTCGACAGGCGTTCATGTTCTCGGCTCTTTCTTCTTTTTATAGCTTTTTTCCTTCAATATTGATTTGACAGACACGATCACATCGTAATGCACAAACATGTAAATATATTCAGATATATAAACACAAAAACACGGTCTACACAGGAAATAGAGAAATCCACATCAAAGAAAATAATATCAGATACATATACATACAATTAAAAGAATATACATGCAATCACACACACATACTAATAACAACATAGACAGGCTTACCATGAATCAAAGCTAAAAGTATTAATAAGCAAGTACAAATCAACACCCAAAATGTGCAAAAATCGGCAAAGATATATAGAAAAAAAGAGGGTATAATTAATGAAAGTTAAGAAGGGTATAATTGAAAAACAAATATTTGGCTATGAACTAAGCAAAGAAAAAAGACAATTAAACATATATATACAAATGAACAGACACAACATATACGCATACACATATAAAAAATGTAACAGCCAAATTTGCATGCTCAAACAAAATATAACACAGAAAATAAGAAACTGCGTATATACAGAAATGAAAAGACAATTACCCACATATATACCAATATATGTATGGGTACACGTGAATCCATACATGGACACAAATATATAAATACATACAAACATACATGCATAATTGCAAGCACAGCTCACAATTTAACAATTAACAGTAAGTTCATTCCTTTGATTTAAGAGATTGCAAGCACAGCTCACAATTTAACAATTAACAGTGAGTTCATTCCTTTGATTTAAGAGATTGCAAGCACAGCTCACAATTTAACAATTAACAGTAAGTTCATTCCTTTGATTTAAGAGATTGCAAGCACAGCTCACAATTTAACAATTAACAGTGAGTTCATTCCTTTGATTTAAGAGATTGCAAGCACAGCTCACAATTTAACAATTAACAGTAAGGTCATTCCTTTGATTTAAGAGATTGCAAGCACAGCTCACAATTTAACTTACAAAATGGGTTGTAATATTTTCAACGACAACACAATGTCATTGTAAGTTTACACTGTTATTACTTCGATTATCCTCCTATTATTATTCATGTGTATACATATCTGTGTATGTGTATATAGATGTTTGTATGTGTATATTTTTATGTAAATGTATGTATATACATATATATATGTATATACACATATATATATACACACATATATATACACACACATATATATATATACATATATATACACATACATATATATATATATATATACATATATGCACACACACATATATATACATATATAGATACACACACATATATACATACATATATATACATATATATATATATACACATATATATTCATCTGATTTCAGAAATACATACAACATATTTTCTGTTAGGAGACCAAAATCATTATGTTGAATATTTTCGAATGCACTTTCCTGAATTTCAGGTGGTAGTTCCTTAATTCTTTGCAGCATATTGAAAATATACAATTGCTGGTTATGAAATTTATTGTCTCTTCTAATTTCAAACCAGCTAACTGCATACACTCCAACAATAAACTGAATAAGGCTGTGTAGTTTGGAAAATATGTTTTTAGGATAAATGCCTTGAGTCCACAAACACATTAGTCTGGTGGCTAACATCAACCATCTAGCTTGATTTAAGGGCCCAATTTTCTTTGTAGCATATCTAGGGTTGACTTTCCCTACTGCATATTCTAAAAGAAGTATCTGTTCACTACGCAGACCAACTGTCTGTCTGATGCTAGAATATTAGCTATCTAGAGGACTAACTATGGGTACAAATTTGACCTAGGGCAAATTATGATAGTCATTTGCACGCAACCTCCCAAGTGGACCAATAAATGATGTTGGACATCTTGTGTTGCCATCAATGTGCTTAAAAACAGCTCAGAATGGAAGCTCATTTTTATGTAGAGAGTAACCAATGTGTGTAATTTACTTTTTATTTGTTTCTCTAGAGCTGTAACAAGTCCAACTTCACAGCCAGTATTTGTATGGGTGTTGTCCAGTAAAACAGCCTTTGGGGTATCAACACTGTTATACTCCCCCAAAACACTAGCAACCTCCTTTGCAAGAACAGCACCAGTTGCACCAATATTAGTGATAACTCTATGAGTGAGATATTTTCCATTTTCACCACAAACCCATCTCCTTTATGAATGTCAAATGGTTTTCTGTTCCATTTGTTTTCTTTAATTTTTTCTTTCCATCTCTCTCAACAATATCTTTAGCAATGTATCTTTGTCATGTCTTCCATCAACAACAATACAAATCATTTTTTTTGCTTTATCAATGTGTTTTTAATGGGCATTTTGTTTTGTTCTTTCTTTTGCACAGTCTCTTTTAGATTTATCCAAAATTATGTCTTCAATATTAACACTTTGTTTGAGAAGGCCCATAGCCTTCAAATCTAAAAGAAAGGCATTTGCAAGGCTTGCTCCTAAGTTTGATGAACTATCACCCCTGATCAACTCAGTAGTATACCAAGGAATTTTTAAAAGGCTGTAAACACCCTTGGAATGTCTTGCAGGCTCATAGTCTTCATATATTTCATCGCTATTTCATGACTGGAAAGAATAACATCCTGATCATAAGATGTGGAGGCAATAGGAGATGAATAAATTTGTTTTTGTCTTTCTCCTTCCACTACACTCTTTTTGGGTTTCTGAATGGCAGTTTTATCAACAGGTCCAAGTTGGAAACCACTGTAGCAATTACTACTATGTTTGATTGGTCAAATAATAAATACTATCTATCGCAAGACAATTTACTGATCGCATTCACCACACTGAATTTTTCCTACTGTTAATTCACAAACATGCTTTTGTTACAAAATCACCGATTGGGTAATTTTTCATCCAATCAGATATTTTTTGTGGGCTCTCGAAATTTCTCCTGCCGTTGTCCTGGGAGCCTATATAAACCAGAATTCGTTCCAAAAATAGACAGTAGAAGCAGAACTCAGTAGAACTCAGCAACTCACACGCGTCTACACAGACTATTCATTCTACTCATTGTGCACACACACACACACACACAGAGAACTTAAATATCATTCACCATCAGTTCTATGAAACAAGCTAAGTTGCAACAGCTCTGTTAGTTATATCTAATCCACAACTGATTTATTACATGTTCTTCTGAAAACATCATTCTATCTAATACAGAACTTTGAACATTCTTTCAGAAAACTTGTTTATTTACATTTAATCTTTCAGCTAACAGATAAAGGGAAACAACTTCTCCTATCTTATTGTTTCACACATTACAAAACAATGTTTTGCATTTGTTGATTTTAATATATATTTTATCGTTGAAACAAAAATCGGTTTTCCATTGTTTTTCCTTGATACAAAAATGTATAATTGTTAAATGCTATTCAACACACAGCCACATCAACCTTTTCAACACAACCTGCATTTACACTACCCTTGGGTCCTATTTTGGCCCTCTGGTCTTTTAAATATTCTCTGTCTTCCACTGGTACCTGAAATATTAAATTTTGAAATAGCAAAGTTTGTTAAGTTTGAACAAGTACTTTTTAGAAAATAACTATACTGGATGATTTGTCGAAAAATAGGCGGTTCTGTTTTATCTTATGGACAAGGTAGTCCTCCAAATTTTGTAGCAGTAACACTGCGAGTAGAAAGTACAGTTCGTTTTCCAACCATTTTTATAAAAATATCTGAAAAAATGTTTATTCTATTAAATAAAAAAATTAAACAAATTGAATTATAAATTCCAAAGTGAAATAAAAAAACTGGAAAAATATAATAAAAGATGAAATAATAAGTTAAGTATGTATTTACTTACCTTACGAAATAAATGTAAAATCACTTCTTACGCTCATGCAAAAAAAGAAAAAAAAACTCGCGAATGAAAAATAATGTCTTCAAAAATAAAAAAATATTAAATATCACAGTGAATATAAAGTTCTTTCTTTCTTTTAATAATTAAGTTTATTAAAATAAAAAGGGAACAGACTTAATTATTTTTGTGTTTTAAATCAGCTCAATAAACTTGAAACAAATGTAAACAAAAACACGTGGAATGCTAAAGATATTTCCGGTGCAGACTGAAAAGAAATAACCGCCTAAAACAAGCTCGAATTTGTTTATACTTTATAGAATCTTAAATTAAATATTTTTGTAGTGTTTGCTTTTTAACTTACTTTTCTTTAATTTACCCAGAACTGCACGATTTTGAATAAAATAAAACATTTTTAAGGCTATTTTCTACATTTTTTCTCTTCAAAACCCAGTGTTAAATTGTTGACCTACTTATCTTTTCGATTAACACCGGGCGAAATTCAGAATATGTATTCGATTATGTTACTATTTAATGCATTTACGCAAAAATTGGTAAACTTTTAGAGAAAAATATTTTGTGCAGTTATTATTATTTATCTTAATTAGCAACTTTCTCTGGGTAGAGTTAGTTGTGGTTTCAAAATCGACCTACCCTATGTGTGTGTGTATCCTAGTATTTTTATATGGATTATTGATGATGATAAAACTATACATTTTGTTTGATAGCAATTTAATTTAGAATAGCTTGTTGACTTAAAAACAGTTGTGATTTGTTATACATTAATTTTGTTTGAATGGACTCTGAATTCATAGTCATTTAGATATTATTGTACGTATGTTTTTTATGTTTCTACTTATTGGTGCATATACACTTAGATCAGTCATTCAGTTATGTTCCGTTCATGATACGTGCCTTAACCGTGAGAGATTCATGGAAGATTAAAGTTTAAAGACAGTAAATTCGACCTTGCTAACCGAACGCTCCTCTGTGGCCGAAACGGTTAAGGCACGTCAGGCTATATGATGATTCCGTATAGGATACAGGTTCAATTCCTGTCGGAGGACGATAATTTTCTATGAAAATTTCTCATACATTCAGGTCAGTAAATGTTACTAATACTGTTTATTATAAAACAGAGCATTTACTTAAATGTTTGTATGTATAAAAAAATGTATAAACATAAAAAGGGCTTAATATATATATTAACAACCGTAAATTTAACAGTGCCGTTAACAACCGTAAATTTAACAGTGCCGTTAACAACCGTAAATTTTAAAAAGTAAGTTACTCCAAAATTCGCTTGATGAAGAAATGGAACTAATGTCTGTGGTGGCACGGAGCAAGCGAAGGACCGGATATTAACCCTCAGAGGTTTAGACAGCAAATGACCAATACTGGTCTCTGCGCACCCGGCTCCACGCAGAATTTCCGGTGGAAAACTAAAAAGAAATAAAAAGAATGATAAGCAGTTTTCCACCAATTAAACAGCTCCGCGCCATACCCAACAGTTTGTTTCAGCAGACTGACTCTGATCCGAAGGGCACACATAAATAGAGCGATAAATTCACTTCTAAGACAGAAAGCTTTGAAGTACCGTCAGTGAATGTCGCTACGCTTTTCTCACCCGTCAAACCCGATGCCTTCAGCCTTCCTTCACCAACGGAGATATCAAAGGACTCATACCAACCCATTGACCTCACCTTTCATCTCCTGTGACCAGCACGTCATGAACTTAAGTATTAACAAAAGACACTTATATTCTTTTAATAATCGGATTTCTCTTCTATGAATGAACATTTTATAACGGACTTTGTGCGTGTAAATCAAGAAACATTGTACTATTCATTGATGTTGTATTTAAATACAAAGTGTTTTTGATATACCCTTCTCTTTCGTATGTTATTTTGTTTATGTTATGGTGACCTCAATTTGATCGCTTGTTGAACCTTTAGGCCAAACTAGCGGCTGTCCCGAAGGACTCCTACTATTTATCTACCTTCTGATACAAGCAACAATTAACAACGAGAACTCTACCCCCCCATCACCATATGTCTTTGGTTTAATAACAAAATTAAATTCAAGGGCTTTAGCTTCCATTTCTGAAACATGGTTATCACTGTGTAGTGGTAAAACCATATTTTAAATCTATTAATTTATAATATTATTTATAATATTAATGCTCTGTAAATTTAAATTTACATTGAGCACTATTGTGTAAAAATAAAAATATCTATAAGAACACCGGATTTTATATCTTACTGTTCTTTCCTTTTTATTTATATATATATATATATATATATATATATATATATATATACACACACACACACAGTACAGTTCAAAAATTTCAGGCCAACCCTGGTAATCTTTTTAAATTGGCACAAAAAGTAGTTGTTTTGTATTTAAAGAAGAGAAAATTATTAAACATGGTTAAAAGAAATTGAGACATCATTTTTATTACAAATTTTATTATGACAAAAAGAAAAAAGCATTTCATAAGATTTTGCTCTCGTCAAAATATCCTCCTTTAGCCTTGATGACTGCAGCTCAAATCTTTGGTATTTGTTGCAAAAGTTTCTCAAAGTATAAGTTTGATAATTGATTCCATTCTTTTTTCGATGACTCTAAGAGCTCTTTTTCATTTTTTGGGATGGAAAGGTTTCAGTTTTTCTGCCAAGTTCTTCCCATGGGAATTCTGGGGGTGGATTCAAACTTTTGAACTGTAGTGTATATATAAAATCACTAGATCATCCATAGTAAATTTATGTCCAGGTTCTTACAATATTTTACCTTTCTTTGCAGATCTTCTATTATCATAATGTTGGATATTTAATGACAAAAATGAGGGAAACAGAAGCAAAAAAAAAAAAAAAACTAAATGAAATCAGCTAGACTATAAAAACAAAACATACAGTTAATAAAACAAATTCAAATTTAAATTTACAGCCTCTCCTTTCCTTTATGCACATGTGCACTTACACCAACATAAACATCACTTTAATCTGAAACATCCACTTCTACTTCATCACAGTTTTCTTCCCTAACATTGTTCTGATATATAAAAATTTCATCATATATTTAGCTCCTGAAAATAAATTAATTTGGTCAAGCACTGTGGGGATAAAGTGTGTATTTGTAAACAATGACTATTACTGCTAATAATGCAAGACTCTCCCAACAGATATATCGTATATACATTGTACATACTTGCATATCAGGCGACTTTTGAAGATCTAATTTTTAAGCTAATTTTAAGGGGGTTGCATCATACATGAGATATAAATTAGCATATATACTGCTGGCCCTGGCTATGCCATTGACCAAACCATATATCCATTTACTGTAGTCAATTTGGCTTCCAAATTAGGAAGATTCTATGATATGCAAGTATATATGGTATTTCAGTTCCTTTTGCACATATTAACTGTTATTTATTTTCAATTTTCACATCTCTGAGCAATGTATGTGAGAAGCAGATATTCTTTGCTTGCTAATAAGCAAACACTGGGAAGAGTTTAATAAATATATAATACTTGTGAATGTTAATTCATTAACAATTCTCATAAATATTTCAATAAATATTGCTGGAAATTAAACAAATACTGTATTCATGTATCATGCAACTTTTGAAGCTAATTTTAAGGGGGTAGCATCATACATGAAATATAAAATTAGCATATGTACTGCTGGCTCTGGCTACACCATTGACCAAACTATACATCCATTTACTGTAGTCAAAAAGTACAGCTGTATTTAAAATAAACATGATTTTGATAAAACTCGGGTTTACTTAACTGTATCCAATAATAATGCATGTAATATCCACATATTAGTATTGTATTATAAAATAAAAACATAGCAAATATGCATCTTTTCTATTGTTTACATTTTTAAGATGTTTAGCTGTTTCTAGTTTGGTTGTTTATAGCTGTATGCAACAAGTATAGCATTACTAACAATACTTTTTATCATTCTCTTTTACTTTTTTAATGTATTTAACTAGAAGATGGGATAAAGAGTTAGAGGAAAAGAGATTAGTCTATTGTAATTCAGTGTCTCAGAAAGGAACTTGCATGATACACAAGGTACATGATAAAATCATTTTTTATAAGTGAAAATTTTTTTTGTGTGTGTGTGTGTGGGGGGGGGGTCACATGATGCACAAGATCACATGTTACATGAGTATATACAGGGTGTGTGTATGTGTATATATATATATATATATATATATATAAAGAAATATAGTTTTAATGTGTGCTATATTTATGGGATAAAGTGCTCAATATCAGAGATAGAACATATGTAAATATAAATATAAAAGTGAACATTGAAGTCACACTCAGAGGCGACTTCAATGTTCACTTTTATATTTATATATATATATATATATATATATATATATATATATATATATATATATATATATATATATATATATAGTTGATGCAAATGTTGTTGTTATATATTAATCTATCTGAACATGTTCTCATCTTGAACGCTTTCCTATCACTCCAAAGGCTTATGGCTACATCATGTTGAAACACCAGTTCTCATATGATCACCAAAGTTAAGCAACGTCAATCCTGGTCAGTACCTAGATGAGTGACCCCTTGGAAATACCAGGTGCTGTAAGCTTGGATGTGTGGGTGGTGTAATGGATAATGGCTTGGAATTCCAGTTCCTGTTAGGTTTGTTATATTCACTTATGTGCAAATACTCTTGAGAAAAGTATGACTCCACCTATTCTCCTCCAGCTATGGGTTAATTAGTAAAACTTTTATCACTAAACTATTATTATCTCCAAAAACATTCTTACAATGTAAAAATATTTTCTGACTTTAAATAACCTGCAATGAGACGATAAACCGTAGAAAACAAATCAATCTATCACTCCAAGATAATCTCTACATTAATTCTTAAAAAAGAACTTTCTACAAGGACACATACACACTATGGCTGCAGCATACACTAGGAGAATGGTCTCATGGATAAAACCATTGGTTAAGGGCATCTAGTTGTCTGGTGGATCCGAGTTCAATTTCTGGTGGAAATAGTGAAAGTTATATGCTCAGGTCCAGTGAGATAAAAAGAAAATAATATAGAAAAAAGAATTGACTTGGAAGAATTGATACAGATCATTCCCATCATATGAATAGTAGAATGAAAACAATCTATTTTCTGTGGATTAAATGAAGGGATTTTGAGAAGGTCAGTAAAAATGATAGATACACGAAGAACACTGGAGGATGCAATGGCCAAAACAATGTGACTAGACGAATAAGGATTGATGTAAATTCCTTGCATGAAACATACAGGTAGAAATTATGCAAATTTAATGGTAAATGCAATTTAATGAAAACATTTCTTTTTAAGCAAATCAGCCTTTGTTTAAAAAAAATATGGACATACTTATATAAGCTGGACCACTTGTAAAAAGTAGGGAAAAATACTTTAGAAAGTAATTTTTTATCTTGGCATTCTTTAGATCTTCCTTAGGTTATGACACTTGCCAGAATAAAAAAATATTGACTTTACCGTTCTAGAAAGAGGTCGAGGGGTAGGGGTGTGTGTATAATATTGATATAGTGTCGAATCAATCTGTGATTTTTGACAGAGTTATTGGATTTAGTTGTTTTATGTAAGAAAACAGATTATTTTTTTGTCTCAGGGAAGTTGCAGAAAACCAACTGAGCTACAAGTTCCCAGTAATACTTGAATATACTACTGGTTCCACTGTAAAAAATAGGAAAAAAATCTTTAGGAAATAATTTTATAGACACTTGTCAAAATCAAAAAGTATTGATTTAGAAATGGTGTCCTGTTTATAATATTGATATAGTGTAAAATTGCCCCTTGACTTTGAAGAGGCATCAAGACTGTTTCAAACTGTCAGGTTTGAAATTGTGTTTTCGTAATTAATATTTGTGTATAAGTTTTTGTTTTTTTCTTACAAAAGAATGGTTATATACATTTTTATGTGTTTTATTTTAAGAAAATATCTTAAAAAATAAGAATTGTCTGGCAAAATAGATTTTTTTAACAAGGATTTGTCATTAAATAACAAACAGATGTATACATTTTTAAGTAACGATTATATTTTTCTTAAAAGTACAAAAATGAATAAAGAAGAAAGAAAGAAAAAGAAAGAAAGTAAGTAAAAACAGAATTAAATAAAATTAACATGGCTAGTCAGGCTGTATAGACCTGAGCCCTATCAAACTTAATATGCTATGTATTTCTTGCTTTAATTTTATAAATAATCTTTTAAAAATTTTTAATGATTTGTTATATCCTATTTTTCAAAGAACACAATTTTATTTCAACTTTTTTTTTTTCAAATGTTCATTTTAAATAATTTATTCCTTACATTATTGTTATGGGTCCTTACCTATAACTACAGAATGAACTCTTCCTAACACTATGTATACTACGCCTCTCAAGAGAGAGGTACGAATCGAGTCGAACTGATAGTAGTTCACTCCAAACCAGACTGACAGTCATACTAACATCTTCCATATCTTGTATTATTATTTTGTGTAATATATCTTTGTTATTTCTACTTTTGTGTTCGTGTTGTTCTTCCTTGGTCCTAACCTGGACCATAACAAGTATAAGTTTTTTTTAGCAGAATGTATCAATTGAAAAAGCCAAATTAAATTTAACTCGATTTAAAGTATGCAAAAATCAAAGAATGTGGCAGCTTTAACTCATTGACTGGAGAGTTGGGGTGAAGAGTGTGACTGGGCTAATGTTGGGGAAATGCAATATCAGTCCACTATTCTGATCTCTACCATCAACGACTTGATAGCCAGGCTATAAAACAATAAAAAATGGAATATATAAGACATTAGATATTTGAAACACTGACATTAACGCTATCACAGTTTCTACCAGATCAGTATCATCAGGCAGGATTTATTGACAGATGACACAGTTCTTGTAAAAACCATGATAGAATAAAGGTCAGTATTTCAAATATTTTATGTAATAAACTGGCCGACATTTTCATTTTGTGAAAATTGTATTTAGCATTTTTTTAATTAAGCCATTCTTTTTGGCAAATATTTTTTGTTAATGATTAAATTTTTTAAAGTATGTTTGTGTGTGTGTGTGTGTGTGTGTGTGTGTGTGTGCGAAAACTTAGATAAAATTTTAATAATTCAAGCGAAAAATCTCTTTTGAAAGTTTTATAATAGGCACCAAAAAAAAAAAAATAATTGGTCTTTTTTTTTCACTCTTAACTTGAATGATAAGCTATTTCAACCTACTGTACTGTCTAAAATTAATTTATTTTGAAGTTAAATGTCAAAAGATTTTCAATTTTTTTCTTGTTAAAATTCACCTAAGTTTCCATTAGGATTTTTAAAAGAACATGAATGCTGTTGGAAGTCAGAAAAATGAGATGCAGTATGGCATGATCAAAATATTAAACTATTATGTCTTAACTTTATTGATTTGCCAACACCATTTCTAAAAGTAATTGAGTTTCCTATTTCTGTCCCATAATAGATGCTACATTTAGTTTGTGAAATGCACATGAACATGTCTCAAATATTATGGGGCAGTAAAATGTAGTACTGTTCCATAATAATATTCACCTTATTTAATATATATATATATATATATATATATATATATATATATATATATATATATTGTCATTCACAGACAGACTGTTTCACTGTATCACAGCTCTTCAGTGTGGCTAGATGTTCGTTTGCTTCATGTTAGGATTGAAACCCATCCGATTTGGCATCAGTCAGAGATCCTACCCCTAGGCTATTGTCGCACAGCAGAGAGAAAGCAAAATTTAAACTTTTTCTATACAAAATACGCCGGCGGCCCGGATAGCTTAATTCATTTGAAGAGCAATGCGTTAATAGCAGTAAGTAATGCTTTGAGTGTACCAACATACGAGTTTTTGAGATATGAGCCAGGGTTCAGCCTATTTTTTGTCTTGAGATACAAACTGAATTTTGAGATAGGAGCAAGTATCTGCCAGTTGGCACAGTGAGCACCAAACTTCAAGAGTATTTCTTTACAATTTGTTTTTTCTCTTTTATTTTATTGTTTGTAAATTACATTTCTTGTACACAAATTTTGATATGGTGCATTGGACAGTGTCTGGCATAAGAGACATTGAAGAATTTTTTTGTTTTCTTCAGAACTATATCCAACAACTCCTGTTGCTGTTTTTGTAGTTCTAGCAACTGTTGATTTTGTTGTTGCTGTTATTGTTGTTGAATTTCAAAGCCAAAATTTGGTCCATATTCGCAAGAATGTTTTTTTTTCCCCATCATATAAAAGAAAAATTTTTTTTCTTGTACACAACCAGAAAAAAAGATTTTTTTTAAAGCAACATGGTTAGAATTCTTGTTGTCACCCGTATCCTTGTTCTTGAAGCAACAAGTATCTTTTTTCCCATACTTGTTCACTCAGTATGAGTTTCCAAAATCCTTGTAACTCCAGTAACAACACATATGAGTTCCTGAATCCTCGTTACTGTTATAAGCTCTATGAGTTCCAAATCCTTGTCATAATGGTTATAAATCGCTTGAGTTTTGATAATCTCATCGCCATTGTTATAAAGCACTTTGTAGCAGTTATAAGTTATGCTTTGGCCATCATGGCAAGTATTAATTAAGTATTAATTAGTCTGAAGAATGACTTCAAATGGCTTCTTCTTCTAACCTGGATCTCTTCATTTATGGACTAGTTCATATTGTCACCGGGGGGGGGGGTACTATTTACTCCACGACACTGATGAAGCTTAAATAAAAGTGAAACATGTTAAATTTATAAACATTTTCAAATTTGTACCTTATCCTATCATTCTGTTAGATTCTAATGCATATTTGATGCAAGTTCTTTTGTAAATACAAAATTATTCTTGTAACTAAACAATAAATAGTGTTTAATATTTTTATTGTCTATTCTCAAGATAAAAGAAAGTGTATAAATCCAGTTTCATGTGTTTGAGTTTTATTAAACTTCTAGAAATAGCTTTTTAAATCAATAAAAATTATCAAGCAAGCATACAGTATACAGTGGTGTCAAGAGAGAAACTGTCCTTTTCATATCCTTTTATTTTTTAAGCATTTCATCCCAGGCAAGGTGGGAGTGACACTAGCACACAATGGGTTAGAGAGAGTGAGAGCAAGAGTAAAGAGGGGTGCTTGAGGAAAGGATATAGAGAAGAACAGGGATCAGGATCAAGGCATCAGAAGATGTCGATTGACATTACATTTGAATATTTGAAGATTATAGCTATCAGGGAAGTAAGAGGAAGGGAGTTCCAATGTCGGAAAGTGCCAAAGAAGAAGCTGTTGGAGTAGAAGGGACGGCTACATTTAACTGTTTCAACAGTGGGACCGAGATGCCAACCTAGTAGCACGCTTAAATTCATGCACATGGGCTACCAGTGAAAGTAGCTCGTCAGAGCAGTTGCCATGAAAATATCTGTAGAAAAGGCAGAGGGAATCCACAGCATGTCTGTGAGAAAGTGACTGGAATCGAGATCCCAAGCCAGGACTGATCACATTGCATATCTGTCTCTGGATTTTGTCTAGGACCTCCAGATGAACAGTGGGGGCACCAAACTATATATGGCAACAGTATTGCATGCATGGATGAGTGGTAGATCTGAAGAATGGACTCAGGGTACATTTGTTAAACTTTGCCAAAAAAAGAGAATATGTAAGAGTGAAAGAAAGAGAAAACAAAATGAGAACGATAAAGAAAATGGAAAATAAAAAAAAAGAAAACATAAAAAGCAGAGGGAGAAGTGCAAAGAAAGAAGAAAGGAAGTAGGAATGAGAAAAAGAAGTGAGAAAAGAAAGAAAGGAAGGAAGGAAGGTTAGAGAGAAGAATGAGAAAGAGAAAGAGGAAGAAAAAGAGAAAAAATTAAGAGATATCATAATCCAAAAAAGTAAGGAAAAAGAGGAGAAAAAAAAGAGGAGGACAAACAAAAAGAAGAGGAGAAAGAGGGAAAGTTAATAGAAACAGAAAGAAAGAAATTAGAAAAGAAAAGAAAAAAATCATGAACAAAGGAAAACAGAAGTAATAATTGTGTTGTTTGTGATTTTATAGTGAGAAATGTTAGTATTTATTTATGTCCCATAATAGTAGTGAGATTTGATATCTAAAATGTGTATGCAAATGGAACAAATATTACAAAAAAAATAAAAATAAAAATAAATCACTAACATTGTCCCATAATAGTTGTTACATTTAGGGTATGAAATGCACAGGCAAATGTAACAAATGTTATGGGACAAAGTAAAATAGATTCTTAACACTGTCTCATAATAATTGTTACATTTAGTGAATGAAATCCATATGAAAATGAAACAACTATTATGGGACAGTAAAATATATTACCAACATTGTCCCATAATAGTTGTTGCATTTCGTACATGTAGGTGCCTCCAAAACTTTGTTAAAAAAGAGCATACCACGATGAAAAAAGCCCCAAATTTGATAAAAACAAAGTTTTATCCTCAAAATCTTTGTTATTATTAAAAGGAAAAACCAAAGCATTTTTTTTAATTATTTTATTAAATTTTTGAATCCTTTCTAGTGTGTTCAAAATTTTGGCTAAAAATCTTGTTTGTCTTGCATCAACAGGTGGGCCAAAGATTAGTAAGGAAAATTTAGTGTCTTTTTTGCAGTAAAAAACACATTATTTTGGAAATTCTTGCAAAAATCAAATAATAATTTCAATTAAATTTTCAGGACTTATTCACAAATGAATGAAATTATTTTTGAAATTTTTTTTTTAGAAAATATTGAAAATTTTTTTTTTTTTTGTTACCCCCACTAACTTAATTTTATGAACTTTTGAGAAAATTAAAATTCCACCCTCTTCATATTTATATTAGTTAAAAGCAGCAGTCCTTGGAGAATGTAAATCATCAATTTCCTTTTGTCAAACAGAAACAGTATTTACTGAAAATCAGCTTGGAATTGTAAAATAAAAAATGCAATAAAAATATGACATTATTTAATGAGAAAAGCTTTTATTTGCTTTTATAAATAAGATATATTAAGGACATTATTATCTTAAGAAAAAAATGATTTGATGAATAATGAATTTTTACAAGAATTGTTTTCACTTTTTTATTTTAATTAGAATAATTTATTAAGTTTTGAATCATTTAAAATTTTGTATTAATTTCACCCTTTTAGATGATATTATTATTAAGTAAAAACTATATTTACTAATCATTAATGGAGAAGCTTAGTATAAATCATCAAATACCAATATTTTTTAAAGAATTTTGAAGATTTTGTATTTGTATAAACGTGCTATTTTTTGTAGATATGGTCACCTATACATGATATTATCAGAAAATAAGAGCGATACCTGTAGTAAATTTAAAGCCAGAAAGTATCTAAAATTCAATAAAACTGAGTACTTAAAAATTATATATAAAATGTGCTCAAATTATACTCCATTATTTTTGATGGCTAAAGCCTCCATAGAACAACATTAGATAAACATCAATCTGTTAAACATTAACAACTTAAAAAAACAACTACTGCTGTGCTAAAAAATGCATTTCTGCAATATTTTAAACCTAAAGTAAATAATATTTGTTCCAAATCAGATTAATTATACTTTAAATCAGCTAATATTCCTTAAATAAAGTTTCAGAAAAGTATATTTTATTTCTGGAAGATTTTTTAATAAAGAGAATTACATTCTGATGACTGATGGCTAAAGATGGCACTAAAATCAAGTTTTTGCAATGAAAAATGACTTAAAATGGGTGCTAATCATTTATTTTAGCAAAAAAAAATTCCTTCCAGTCAGTTTAGTTTTTGAAATACAGCAAAATATTTTACTTATTAAATTTAATCTATTAGCTTAAAATTAAAACTAAAATAAAAGCTCCAAGAAAGATTTTTCATTTAAAAAAATTAATTTTAAACCTTAAGTATCGGGTTTTATTTGATGATACCTAATGTAATGTGTCTGCAAATATAAGAACTATTATGGGGCAGAGTTGTTACAATTCATGCAAAGAACAAATGAAGTGATTAATGTTTGACATTAATATCTTTGTATACAAATAGTGTATTGGTAAAAGCTTTTTTTGAAACATGGTTTTAGATTCAAATATTATTCTATTAACAGGATGTATTTGTTGAAAATGTTCACTTGAGAAAAATAATATTAAAAATATTCTTTGTCTCATAGACTAAAAATACATCAAATGCTTCTGTTCTCTATTGAATTGGCAAAGAAAAGAAACAGATAAAATCAAAATACACAAACCTGTCACTACACACAGCAACATTTCTCTTACGCATGATTCATTGGCAAAATGAAAAAGGATCCAGATTAAATTTGATAATAAACAATAAGGCAACAAATTCTTTTAATGTTGTATCCAGAAATAAATGCACTGCCTGAAATTCTACTATTTTATAATGAAAATGAAAGCAAATTAAGTTTTGTTTGTTATATAAATATAAGCTTATATGATAAGCAATTTCAGATAAATGGATTGCTTCCCCTTAACACAGTTGCTGTAAAACAGAGAAAGTTATGAATGAGTGCTTAGGTTAGCTGCATTTGCTGGCATTGATTTGAAACTGCTCCAAACAATGTGCACAACTTAAATTGACTGGTCCACTTGAAACAAAAATAAGAAAAATTTTGGAAGTGAATAATTTTTACAGATTGGCATTCATTAGACTTTTCTTGGGCCATGACGTTTGTCAGAATAAAAAAAAGTATTGATTTTTTATCATTTTAGAAGTGGGGTCCTGTTCATAATAGGTCACTATGTGGTTCTACAGAAGGATGGTGAGGATACCATGAACTGAATGTGAGCAACAATTTTTTGAGAAAATGGAAACAAAAAGAAACTCATATTTAATATCAGGAAGAGACATGTTGAGGTTACTGGGGCAAGGAAGGAGGGCTTGGAAAATCTGATACTCACAGGACAGATTGAAGGCAAGAAACACAGAGGAAAACAATGCATAACTTATTTAGTGAGCTTGAGTAAATGGATGGCAGAACAGGGTTTAGGAGAAATAACAAAAAGACAAAGTTTATTAAGAGCTACAAGGGACTGGAAGTTGTGGGGTGCCATGATCGTCTACATCCTGAGGGGACATGGCCCATAAAGAAGAAGAGTAAGCAGTTCCAGTTGTCTGTTACCATCTGGGCAAAGAAGTTAGATCATGCCACCATTTTCATGTGTTGTTTCATTAACTTGCGTGAGTGACCATGCATCCTCGTTTCAGAAATTGAAAAACCTGTTTATGCCTATTTTATAATAATCATTCCATACTTTGAATATGTCGGAAGAACTGGTATCTTGGCTGAAGGGATGGTAGCTAGGCTGTGGCATCTGACCCGGGCAGTGTCAAATTGACCCCTAACTCCTTAAAGAGTTATCCGTCTTTTGTTTTTATTTAAAAATGTCAAAATGATGTACTTACCTGGCACAGGCCAGGTAGTGTAATCATCTCTCAGTTGCATCTGTCTTCAGGTAGAATGCAACTCAGTTGTGTCTCTGTCAGAGATGCAGCTAAGAAAAAAAATACTGTGAGCTACCCACTGCGGTACCCTCCTCATTGTACTAGAGATGGGGGATCAGGAGTCATATCAATGCCAGCGTGACCGATGATTGCAGGGGCTGTGAAATATGCCTGTCACATTAATAAAGTTTTCTTTTTCCTCAGTTTGTAATCATATATACTTATCAATTATATAAGCACCATTTCATGAGATTTGTATAGAGTTACAAAGTGCAGGTAACTCCTTAAAAAGTTAGGGATTGATTTGACATTGTATTTATATTATGAACAGGACCTTCTAAAAGATTTAAAAAAAAAAAAAAAAAAAAAAAAAAATCAATTTTTTTCAATTCTGACAAATGTGGAAGGTAGTGCACTCGGGTCGGAGTCGCGATCCGTCTCGGACTCAAATTATGTGAGCGTCACAGATGCAGATGTGGAGCCTCCATCGATGAGTTTGGTTTGCATCCTCTCTCCTGTCGTCGTAGTGTTGGCTGCTTTCCACGGCATGTAGTAATTAACGACATCATCAAAAGAGGTTTGGATGCAGCTGGGTTCCCTTCCCAAATCGAACCCGTAGGCCTCGACCGTGGTGATGGAAAGCGGCCGGATGGCATTACCATCTTCCCTTTTAAAATGGGTAAGTCGTTGATTTGGGATGCAACCTGTGCTGATACATTCTTGGCCGGTAATTTGATCAGGTCCGCGGTTGAGACGGGGTTCGTCTCCCGAGATGCAGAGATAAAAAAAATAGCTAAATATTCTTCTCTTGCTGATAGATTTTTTTTTTACTCCTGTGGCAGTGGAGACTTCAGGGGTTATTGGCCCTCGTTCGATGATTGGCGCGATTGCGTCTCGATTAAGGAACGAGCCTCGCGAAACGGAGTGGCTCTTGCAGGGTCTCTCACTGGCGATGGTTCGAGGTAATGCTTTCTCCATCAATGTGGCTGGCAGAGGATAGAAAAAAAATTTGTTTATAGTTACGTTGTTCTGGAATTGTCATCACTGGCCGACTGAACTTGCTTTGTTTCAATTATTGTTTCCCTTAGATTGAGCTTACCATTTCTTTTTATACTATAATGTATTTCAGTGTTATCCATCTAGAAAAATTATTGGCCAGAAAATTGTGAAACTATTTTAATAAGTGGACCAGTCAATTTAATAAATGCCATGACAAGCAAAGCAAATTAAATTTTGTTTGTTGTATAAATATATGCCGTTCATGATAAGTAATCTTGGATGAATGGATTGCTTCCCCTTAACCCAGTTGCTGTAAAACAGAGAAAAGTTATGACTGAGTGCTTAGCTTTATTTGCATTCATTGATTTGAAACGGCTTCAAACAATAACTAATAAAATAATTTGGGTAGTAAATTCAAATAGCAAAAATAAAAAAAAAAACTTATAAGAATTACTTTATTAATGGAGTACTGTTGCCATGTTTGGGCAGAAGCTGCCCAGTCCTCACTTTCCAGACGATAGAGTTCAAAAGTGTCTCCGAGTCCTTGTTGGAGAATTATTTCCCACCTTCCCACCTCTCTCTAGTAGGTGGGATGTGGGGAGTCTCTCACTGCTCCATCACTACCATCATGGAAAGTGCTCGAGCAAACTATATACCTTGGTTCTGGTCACAGCTCGGACCCGCCATACCACTTACAAACCACCCACACTTCTTCTGTATTCCATTGCTGAGAAGTAAGTTCCACTCAAACAGCTTCTTCCCGCAAACCACTGCCCTGTGGAATAGACTCCCAAGAAGATGTTTCCCCAATCACTACAATCTTAACCTGTTCAAGTCTAGAGTTTACCGTTATTTTCCTCTCCTATCTATAAAAACTACCCCTTAATGTAACCTTCTACCTCAAGTGGCCGCGGGGCCTTGTACAGGGGCAAACTTTACTGTAAAAAAAAAAATAAAATATATATATATATATATATATTATATATATATATATGTGGATGTAGATCCGACGGTATGATGAAAATTCGGAAAAGACAAAGCAAAATCCGAATATGTGAGTTTACTGTTTTTTTATTTTGTTTTTGTTATTCTGTCGACGTCAGACGTTTAGGTCAAATAGACCTTCCTCAGGACATGGTTAATGGAGACATATTTATATTAGATTTAAGTTAAATGAAGAGACGATATGTACAGGACTAGTCAGAAACAGAAAAACTGAAATTCTAAAGTCAGAGTATTCTTTCTTGGAGTCGGATACGCTGGCGCTGCGTGGGCGGCGCTGCGTGGGCGGCGCTGCGAAAACCTGCTCACAGGGAAAAGATTGTATCCTAAGTGGAAAGGGGGGGAACCTATTTAAAACTATAGCTTATCGGTACGTTTGTCAAGCATTAATCTTGCTAGAAAAGTTGATATATTAAAGAAACCCTGTCTGGTGTTTATTGTGTGTGAGGTGGATATCATGCCAGCCTCATAAATCTGCCTAAGGTTTTTATTGTGGATATATTTTAAAATCTTCACAGAGTCAAAAATCAAAATTGTGATCAGATTTGGCTATGTGTACAAACAAAGCACTACTTAAATTACCGAGGCGAATATCTCGTTTATGTTCGGAAGTGCGAGATTTCAATGACCTACCTGTCTCGCCTACATAACTCAAGTTGCAGTCTCTACAAGGCACCTGATAGACGCAAGCATCGGATGTAATATGCTGTCTGCTGGTATTATTTAATATACTGCGGATAGTTTTAGTGGGTAATGTAGTAGTTTTAATTTTTAGCGCGTTTAGATTGTTGGAGATGTGTTCAGTCAGAGGGTTATTCGGTAGAAAGATGCGGCCAATAGGCTTATCAGGGGCAGCTTAATTTTGCTTTATCTTTTCCACATTTTCATCATATATATATATAAATAAATAAATGTCTCCTCAATGAATCACATTTCTGTATTAAATTCATTTTATATTCTGTCTTCATTTAAGTAAATATGTAAATATTTGGATTTAAGTTTGAAAAAAAGGAAAGAATATACGTAGCATAATGGTTATCAGCACAGAATTTGGAAATAGAGGACTTAGGAAAGACATGAACCAATTTTATGGGTTAAATAGCAGTGTAGACTCCAGACTTGGGTGGCAACCAGTCTAAGAGAAGGAAACTGGAGAAAGCAACATGAAACCACTCCATTATTTTTCAAAAGAATCCATGGCACTTTGGGTATAATAAAAAAAAGAAAAGAAAAAAAGGGAATCTGTGAAGAGGCATGATTAGTATACATCCTGAAGTAACATGGTATTTTTTTTTTTAAATGTATATAAATTATGCTCAATTATATATCATCTAATTTATATAGTTCACTATAAATTATTATTTTTATTCCTAATAGTTTTTGATTGAGGTGACATTTCAGTATCAGGCCAATTGCAAAGTGAAAGACATCTTTTGATATGCATTAAAAAAGAAAAGAAAAGAAACAAAAAGAAAAAACAAGCATCATGATTAATTAACATCTTAAATTAAACATTAATAAATTAATATCTTAATTAGTTAAAACAGTATTACTAAAGTAGACTGGTTTATTTGTAAAAAAAATGTGAAAATATTTTGGGAGAAATGATTTTATTTGACCTTCCTCAAAACACATTTGTCAGAATCAGAAAAATAATGTTTTTTTTTTTTAATCATTTTACAAGTTGAGGTCCCATTCCTACCTAAGATTGATAAAGTGTTTAAAAAAAAAATTTAAAAAAAAATTAAAAAAAACAAAAAATCAATTCCTGACTTTTCACAGAGTTATCTGAACTTAGCTGTTCTGCACACAAAATGACTTTTTCGTTACAAAAAGGTTTCTTTTAAATGTAGAAAAAACAGATATATACATTTTTAATTAAATAAACATTTACATAAATTAACAAAAGTATATATCTGTTTTTTCTTCATTTAAATAATTATAATCCTCTAATGTTTGTGCAGGTGCTTCTGACCCCCCCCCATTTTTTTTTTTTTTTTAATTTTAAATTTAGAAAATTACAAAAAAAAATGCAAATATCAGTGTACGTTTCAAACTAAACATTTGCAAATAACATCCAGGTGCAAATAACTTTATGAAACATTAGGGATCAATTTTAAACTGTATCAATATTATGAACAGAATCCTCTTCTAAATAGATAAAAATCAATTTTTCAATTTTGACAAATGTCATTGCTTGTGGAAGGTCTAATGAAGGCCTATCTACACAAATTATTCTCCAAAAAAAGTTTACTTTTTTTTTTTTTTTTACAAGTGGACTAGGCTATTTAAGTAGTGCCTGTTTAAACATCCACTGAAGGCCAATAAAAAATCTGTTTTATAAAACACAATGTTATTTTATATATTTATCCTTCACATAACCTGGTCTCTAAGTAATGAAAGATTTTGATGTTATAGTAAAAAGAGGCATTACTAATGCCAATATACAAATCTCTTTAGTGAGTATGAGGATGAAGTTGCTAATAAATTATTTTTATTTTGTATTAGCATTCTTTGGGTATTTTTACTTTTAACCTTTAACATTTTGGAGATACTTTTGTTTGCAGGTGACTTAGATGAATGAATAATAGCATGTTTGAATTTTGCAGTTGTGTTGTCATATCCCGCTACGGCAACAGAAAATGACCAAGACTGAAACCAGGTAGTGCAGTGGAAAGGAAAGTAGTGAATAATGCAGTGTGTTAAAGGTTATTGATTTAAAATACAAAATTGTTTCTTACATACTATAGAGTTAGTTGGATATACTAGATTACTCATGCAGAAAATATTACCAATGCAATTGCAAAATTACTTAAATATGGCCGATATGGTTCATGTAAGTTTTCTTTGGATATTTTTACTGTTTATGATTTTAAACAGATTTCTTTTTCATATGTGATACTAGAGTAAATTGTTTTGATAAAAACCCTTGCAGAAGATATAACTAATGAAGTAGCAAAATTACTTAACCATTGAAACTCTGCAGGTGAGTATCTTTGTCAAGCAAAATGTTAGTCAAGTCAATGAAAGTTGAATTTTAATTTCTTGGTTGTGTAGTGATATCCTTCTATGGCAACATCTAAAACAATCTTGACTGAAATTGAGAGCCAGGCTACTGCAATTTCAAATATATAGAACTAATATATAAAACACTGTTTTTTGAAGAGTTTCCATATACAGTAAAAAGGGAAGTAACATTTGTAAATGATGCAGAGTGCTAAATGTTAAATATGGCTGACAGTTTTTGATCGTACTGGCTGTGATAGCTTTGTTTGGATATTTTTACTTTTAATGATTTAAAATGACAATAGATTTGATTGTTTTGATAAAAATCCTAGATTACCAGCACAGAAAATATAACCAATGAAATTGTAAAATTACTTACATATCGCTACCATTTTTTGTTGTTGTGAATCAAGTTAGTTTTCTTCAGATATTTTTCCTTTTAATGATTTGAAAAGCTAAATTCTTTCTTGCAGGAGACTTAATTGTAGAGATAAAAATTTGTGATGAATCCTGCAGAAAATATAACCAATGAAATTGTAAAATGACTTAAACATGGCCAGCATTTTTAGATGATAGAGGCAAAATAAGAGATACATTTGTCTATTTTGAGGCAATTTTTGTATTTGGTTCAATTAGCAATGATTTTTTTCCTTTTATCAGTGATAAAAAAAAAAACATATTTTTAATAGAATTATAGTAATTACTTAAATATAAGTGAAAAAGATATCTCATTTCTTTTTTTATTCAGAAGTTTTTCAATTGGCCAGAAAAATTAATTTCAATTTCATGTTTATTTTGCTCTCTGCCCATTGTACACCTTTACAACAAGCTCATTTAGTAATCTACCTTGAGTGGCTCTTGGGCCTTGTATTGGGTGAACAATATTAAAAAAAGAAAAAAAAAATGAAGTATGCATCAACCAAAGTAACAACTTTAAGTGAAAAAGAAATCTTTTTTTATATGTTTTTATTTTTCAATTGACCAGAGAAAAGTAATTTTCTTGATGTTTTTCTTAATTTGTACAAACTTGTTCATAGCCCAATTGATACAATTACAGAGATGTCGCTTTGTGGAACAAGAGGATGCTTCCATGACCACTACAATCCTTACTTTTTCAAATCTAGGGCCGACCAATACCTGCCCTACACATCCTTATAATATGCACCTTTCCCCTGCTTCTTCCTCCCCACTGCCCTTATGGCAGTCTGAATCAATAACAGTCTACCTTGAGTGGTTCTTGAGTCATGAATTGGGTAAACAACAGTAACGAAAAGAAAAAGGCAATATTTTTACAACAAAAGCCATTAACTTGTTAACAATATGTTCAATAACTTGTATTAACATATTGATGAACCCCTGTGATTATTTCAGATCGAAAGACATTTATAAAAGTAACTAAATTATAAATTTAAAAGTGGAAACTTAAGTCTACTTAAAAGCAATACATTTCTACCATTTACAGTAAAGAATTTGTAAAAGGAAGAAGTCCAAGTCATACAAACGCAACATAACGGATTGCTGAAAAGTTCTTGGTTGTGCAGGCGGTATAATAGATAGCAACTTAGAGTGAGAAAACAAAGAGGTGAGTTCAAATCCCAGTCAAGTTTATTACATCCACTTTTGCACAAATACCCTTGGTAAAAGTATGAAGCCATCTCTTCGTCACCTCCTAGCTATGGATTAAATAGTAGAAATTTTATCTGTAAAAAAAAAAAAACTATCTCCAAAAACATTGTTAATAAAATATTCACTAGCAAAAAAAAAAAAAAAATTTAAAAAAAATCTTACAATCAAAAATATGTTATGGTTTTAAATAACCCACAAAGTGTTGATAAGCCATAAAAAACAAATCAATCAATTACTTATTGAATGAAAAGTTATTATAATGACAAAAAAAAAAAAAAAAAAAAAAAAAAAATCCAAAAAACATCTGATATTTGGTCAGATTCGGGAAATGGCTCAGGTCAAGAAGTTTTCAACATATAAGTAAAATCAATAAAAATTTACAGAGTATAATACATGTAGTGTATGACAGATTAATGCATATGACACAAGGACATACATATACAGCTATAAGACTTCTTTTATCTGTATTATCAAAGAAGAGCAGATTCTGTGTATGACCTTGCATGTGCGTATGTAACGTATATGCATATGTCATCTGTGTTGTGCGTGAGTGACTTACATGTGCTCATACCATTTAAAGTACATACAAGCACATGCACACAATTTACTCCATTAATTGCCTCCACCCTGAATGTAAAAAAATGAAAAAAGGGTAGTCTACTAATTGTTGGTAGGTGGTATTAAAAATAAAATAAGTTACTGTATATACTTGTGTATAAGCTGAATTCATGCATAGTATGACCCCTGAATTGTTATGCATGAATTTTACCCCACCCCCCAGGAAAAAAAAATTACCAGTGTATAGTGCAACTGGTCACCGAAAATGTGTGATTTTTAACCTTTAACCTTAAAAAAAAATAAATAAATAATAAAAAAAAAGACCAGTGTATAGTGTGACCCCCTATTTTTTGCATAAAAAATTGATAATGAAAACTCGCACTATACTCAACTACATACAGTATACAAGAAAATAAAACTTTTTTTTTTTTTTCTTTTTTAATCTTTTCCATGATAAATACATTCAATCAGTTCAATGCACCAGGCATACTACAGTCACATGAAATGTTCTGCACACAATATTGTTAAATGTTTCTTCCCCCACCCACAAAACATGTTCTTGTGGTTACAAAAAAAAAATAAAATCAATACTATACAGATGCATTTCCACAAAAGCTAGAAGTATGGAAAATTCATTGAACAATCACTCATAAAAGGCATCATCTTTCACACTATTGTCCTCATCTTTGTTGCCATATTTATCACGTTTTGGCCGTTGTACGCTCCGGACTTCTTCAAGTGGTT
>OZ038495.1:97584407-97734407 GCA_964036315.1 Acanthosepion esculentum | reverse complement strand
AAAAACTGTTATTCATTTTTTTTTAATCTCTCAGCTGTATACAACTATACAACCACTTATTCAGATTAATGGCTAAAAACAGCTTTGAGTTTTTACATCAGAATCAATTTTTCTGTATATTTTGTAGGTTGTGTTTTTCTCATAACATCTGGTTAATATAACCATCATTCTTATTTCATTGATATTTGATGAATGAAAAGCAAACTTCAAAATGACAGATTTCTGATGCATGACCTGAGGAAATCTTGGCTAAAATTTTGTGAACAACTGACAATTTCAAGTGTTAATGTCATTAATTCTTTATGCAAAGATAAAAAGAGAAGACACACCATTCTCTCTGACCAAAATCAAAACTTTCCTAAATTCCTGCTTGATATTTTCCTTAAGGGAGGAAAATACAAAAACAAAATTCACCCTGAAAACTTTTGGCTTAATTCTTCTAGAGAATTTCTAAAGAGATAATGATTTCAATGTTGATCTATTGAAGCAGTTGAAAAGCATTTTCAATGTATTTTTTCTCATTATGTAAATATTGAGGGCTAAAAATTCTGAGTGCTCTTAAGTTGAAATGTATAATTATTCCTGATTTTATTTTATTGTGGTAGTGTGAATAAAAGTTTATGAAGTCATTTCTTTTGATGGATTTTTGGTAGGCATCATATGATTATTATATTTGTTTTAACATAATATCAAGAACAGGTAATGCACTGTTTGTTTCTGTTTAATAAGTGAATTCTATCATATGTTCAACGTTGTTTAGTTTATTTACAAGATCAGATAATGTTTTATGGAGCTATATAAATAAAGGATCATCAGTATATTGGAAACCTGTTTAGGTAAAATATTTTACAAAGGACCAATTTCTAGAAATTCTAGGAAAAGTATCGTTGAAACACCTCCTGAGACAATGTCATTGAAAATCTGAATTTCTATCCCTAAAAATTATTATCAATAGTGAAATAAAATCTGTAATAAAATTATATTTGCCAACTTGTCTATTGGTAGGAAGAGGTTAGGTTTTGATTGTACTAAATGTTTCTTGAGGAGAATGCATTACTTGTCCTTAATATCATGTTAAACTAATGTACTAATGAGCTATCAAAAATCCACTAACAATATTTATATTATTATTATAGATTTGTACTTAGAATTTGTGGTTTTCAAAATTGACATGATTAAAAAATACATTAGTTTTGTAAAGGACCCTGGATTTTTTTCGTAATACCATTAAGTCAAAAATCGAACCCTGAATGTAAAATAAATTTCACATACGTTTATAATGCTCAAGGGGAATAACTCTTATATACGCTGATAAATTATTTACGAAGCTAAGTATGAAGCACAAAGCGAAGATCGAACTCACTATTTAATAAAAGTGGCCAACCAGACAGAGTACACACGTTAATTAAAAAAAAAAAAAAGGTGTTGCACCGCTATGAGAAAAAAAGAAAAAGAAAAAAGGTATAGAGTCAGGGCAAGAAAGAAAGGTATAGAGTCAGGGAAAGAAAGAAAGGTATAGAGTCAGGGCAAGAAAGAAAGGTATAGAGTCAGGGCAAGAAAGAAAGGTATAGAGTCAGGGAAAGAAAGAAAAATGTATTGCATCAGGGAAAAATAAGAAAAAATACTCAAGAAAAGAAAGCAAGGGATAGGGTAAAAAAAACCCAAAAAGGATAGCCATGGAAAAAAGAAAATAGAGTCAAGAAAAAAAAAGGAAAGAAAGGGATAGAGTCTGGAAAAAAGAAAAGAAAAAAAAATTGCTCAAAGCTTGTATAACATGAAAACTTTTCAATGTGCTACTGCACTTTTCAGGCTAAGAAAAAATAAGTTCAAGTCTTGCTGAAGGTAAGTTTTTTTGGCACCAGATTTTTTAGTATTTAAAGTGCATGATTTTACATGTGATTTCACACATATTAGCATTTAACTCAAGTCATATTCTAAATAGCCTCGTTAGGTTGAGACTTTCATATGGATATTACACAAGCCACCTAACCTGTTTAGATATGTCTAAATGGCATACAACGGCTTTCTCAGATCAATGATTAAAAATGGTAGATGAGCAAATGAACCCTGTACATCTGAGAGACAACCATTCTTCTTTGAGCTGTGTAGACTGGTGCTGCAGAATCACAAAGAACTGTACCAAATAACAGAAGCCACATCACTTGAGGACTTTCAATAGCAGCAACAACTAAAATGGATAGCACATATAACTTGAAGAGAAAATGATATCAAGATGTTGAGATTCTCAACTGCTTCAAACAAAAGACAATGAAGGAAGCTGCCTTCAATACTGGAAACAGTGATAACAGCAGACTTAAGAAATCTACTTTTGTGAAAAATTGTTTTAAGAGAAAGATTTTTTAAGTTTCAACTGTCAGTAGA
Organism: Acanthosepion esculentum; assembly: GCA_964036315.1. NCBI lineage: Eukaryota > Metazoa > Mollusca > Cephalopoda > Sepiida > Sepiidae > Acanthosepion > Acanthosepion esculentum. Next base: position 97,732,025 of record OZ038495.1, on the reverse strand, counting down.
ACTGGGTGCTCAATCAATGAATGCCAAATGTTTCCTTATAAGGAAACTGTCAATATTACCATTACCATTAGATATTTGTTAAAAAAAATGCCAACTTTGTAGAACTCAAAAATCTCACTGTGAAGTACTCGAGAAATCGCTCTGCTAATCATTGAAGTACAACAGAGGCTAGAGGTCAGAACAATTTCACTTGGCTTCTCGTGTATTCAGAATGAAGAGTGACACCAGAAATTTTGCCAACAGTATTTTTATTTTTCCTCTTATTTACTATAGAATGCTGTTTTCACAGAGTTCAGTTACTTGGCTTTTTACTGGTCAACATGATCCAAGTATTTGTATTGCTGTATTTGAATACTGCTTTGAATATTGCTGCCACATCTGGTCTGGTGCTCCTGTTATATATTTAGAGATTCCAAAGAATCTGCAATGTTATTGGTCTTGACCTGGCATCTCAGCTTCCGTCACTTTTCTACCACCATAATATAGCTTCCCTGCGCCTTTTCTATAAATACCTTCATGGTAATTGTTCTGATGAACTTTCCCCTATAGTACCTAAACTTTATGAATTTAAACGCAGTACTAAATTGGTGGCAAGGTTTCATTAATTTACAGTTGAAATGTCTAGATGTAACCGTAAATTCTATCCTAACAGTTTCTTCTGTCGCACTTCTCACTTGTGGAACTCCCTTCTGGCTTTAACTTTGACCTTCAAAAATGTAAATGCAATGTCAATCGTTATCTGTTGTGTTCTTAATTCTTATTCTTCTATTGTCCTTTCTCCTTAATAGTAGTTTTTCTCATATTCTCTAACACTCAGTAATCTCTTGCATTCGAGTGGCTTTATTGCCTTGCTTGGGGTGAAATGATTAAAAATAAAAAATAAATAAATAAAAAATATATTCTCTACTACAAATGGCCATTTATTCTATGCTGTGACTGCATATCATTAAGAAATGGTTGGAAAACATGTGGATTGAACTTGCTGAATGTAAAAACTATAAAAAAGGAAAAATACATTTCAATTTTTATCTCACAAAAATCATTGGAATGATTATGTGCAAGCAAAAATATGTTTGAAATAAAGAAATTTAAAATTAAAAATGAAAAAAAAAAACAACAAAAATCAAATGTAAACTTAAAAGAAAACAACATTAGCCCTCATATGTGCTGCATGGGACAGTTTGGGATAGTACACACGAAAATGTCCTGGACAGACAAAAGGTTAATGATTTAAGGAAATTCACAATATAAAATTTATTTATGGGGGGAAAAAATGGAAATTAATTCAATTAATATGATAACTGTTCAATTAAACAATGTCATTTTTACAATTCTCTACCTTGTCCCAAATTTATTCTCTTTGTTCTAATATTTGTGGAATTTGGTCAACTCTGATACAAATCCCTCTTAATGGAGCACCAACACAAGAACAACCTTACTAACAATAGTCATTGAGACTAAGATGATAACAAAAAAAATCTATTTTTTTTTGGCTCATTTCAGCTAAAAAACATTTTTCTTCTTCTGAATCTTATCCTCAATGCAAGAATTATTTGTTATCTATTTCTGTTTGAATTTGTTGCAATTGGTCAACTCATTCATCAATATTAGTTAACAGACCTGATAACTCAAAACTAATAATTTATGTCTTTTACTTTAAAAGACTGATGTGAAATTTATTTTCTCATATCCCTTCATCAGCTTGCATATATTTATATCGGCCCATTACATTTACAATAGTAAAATAGGGTGACAGTTTTGAATAGCCATTAGATATTTGCTATATACAACACTTCTCCAATTAAATCAGTTGATTGACATTTCTTACATTGTATCAATATTTAAAAAAAATGCTTTTTTATTTATTTATTGTTTAATAAGGAATGTATTTCTTATAAACTAAAAAACTCTTGACTTTTCAAGCAGTAGACTTTTAAATTTATTCATGACCAAAATATTACGGTGAAAATTGATAGATATCACTTGAATAAAATTGCACTATTAAACATATAGTTATACTGAAAGAAGCCTTGCCTCATTTTATATATATATATATTAGTCCGTCTATTAATGAGAAAGTCAGTCAAGTACGAAATTTCGATTCTCACACTTCACAACAAAAAGCTTACTTTAACAATAACAAAATTACATTTTTATTTTGAAATTTCGTAAAACAGGTCATCAAATCTAAATAAGGGAGATAACTCACTTATTTAAGCAGAAATTTTGTTCGCTTCATTGCAAACATTAAATTTGGGGGGAGAAAAATCTAAAAAAATTTTGCAAATGATTAAAAACAAAATAAAAAAAAAACTTACTCAGCATTTACTGATCTTCAAACAAAATGAATAAAAATAGGAACACAATTCATTTAACATAATTAAAAAACCTATTGCTAATTTAATACTTAGAAATAATTAAAAATTGACATAGTTGAAAAATGAAATGTAGTGATAGCTGCAATGTTAAATTTACTAGTAAAAAAAGTAAAAACGATAAAAACAATACAAGTGAACTGATTAAAAATTTGAAGTTTATAAATCAAAACACAAAAAAATTTTTTTTTTAAATGTAATAAAATTAAATTCAGTATTGTTTTGAAAAGGTTTTGAGATCATCAAAGTCAAATTTACAATACATAGTAAAGTCCAAATATTGAAATTCTTTATAAAAGATTCAAATTCTATAGCAATTATATTGCTCAAAGATGGCAACCTTGATCTTAAAAGATTTAAATGCAATGTCAATCATTATCTTCTATCTTGATTCTTGTTCCATTGTCCTCTCCTTAATAGTATATTTTTATCATATTCTCTAACCCTCAGTAAGGCCTTGCATCTTGGTGGCTTTATTGCCTTGCTTGGGATGAAATGATAAAAAAAAAAAGACGAAATCTACTTTTACAAATCTAAACGGCTTGTAACAGGCAGAATTTTTCCTTTTCCAATATCTCTCTAAATTATTATAGAACTTCTATAAGTATATATAGCTAATCAGTTATAAAAATACAAGTACCAAGAAATAATCACTTAAGTTAGAAAGATGAAAAACAAGAGGGGAAAAATAAATAAAGAATCAAAATATATAATAAAATAAAAAATATGCTTTTGTAAGATTTGTTTAGGCACAGAAAGTTATTCTCAAAATTCAAGATAATTTTATAATTTCAAAAATTTTGGTTGGCACAAACAGTATATAAATGAGAACATATTGATACATCAACATCTTCTCTGATTTTGTCATGCCAAAGATAATTTGATTTTACAATAAAAAAAACAGACAAAACCCATAAACTGATGTCTTTGATACTTATACTTAATGAATTTAAGTGTAGTACTAGATTAGTAGTTAGGTCCCATCATTTTATTGCAGAAATTGCTAAGTATAAGCATAAGTTATATTCTAATTTCTTTCCTAGCACTTCTCACTTGTGGAACTCTCTTCCGACTACGATCGCCAAACATTTAAATGCAATGTTAATCATCATCTTCTATCTTCTTGAATCCTATTCCATTATTGTCCTTTCTCAATAATATCATTATCTCATTTTTCTTCATTCTCAGTAACCCTGTAGCATGACTTCATCGCCTTGCTTGGGGTGAAACAATAATTAAAAAAAAATAAAAATACAGAAATTCATGTTAATGTTAATAATTTGAAGGTAAACTTGAGTAAGCAAAGAAAAATTTCATATTTAGAGGTGATTAAATATGAACAAAGCAAAAACTAGAGAAAGTAATTTAAAACTATCCAGAGTTGGTTACTCTTGTTAAATTCTTTGATCCTGAAAATTAAATGAAAGAAAAATAATTTTGGTCACCTACTTTTTATGATATTTTATATTTTGCTGTCTTCTTAAAAATAAGAATTTCTAACACATTACACTAAATTTAATCTTAAAAGGAAATTAGTAATTTTATATCAACAATGGATTAAAAGTGTGAGAAGAAAGGTTCCATTTAATGTTATTATCATTTGGTAAGACAAGTGAGAGAATAAATAAAACAATAACTTATAGACTTATATGACTGCAAAAGTCTTTTATAACTTTTGATTTAACCTTCTACTTTATTAATTGAACTGTATATGAATCTTTTGAGAGAAATTTGTATCAGCAATTCTTCAGGTTTCAACAGGAAAGGTGGATAATTTTACCTAATTTATTTATTAAATGTGTGTTTAGTACAAATAAATTCTTTTAGTGTTTCATAACTCCTCATCTTGTAAATGACAATCACAGGTTCATTCCACTGGCAAATATATTTAGAAATTACCAGAAATTAAACATTTTATATAGTGTGCAATGCCAATGTAAAAGCATCTTTTATTAAATGCAGGTATTTGCAATGCTCAATTGATGGGCATTGCTTGTCAACTCAAATTCTGACAACATTCCATATTCCCCCGCTGATGTAAAAGGATGTAAATTTTCAAACTTTTCTTCAAAATGTTACTGTTTGGAAAAGAAAATGCAAACTGCTTTTAACCAAATTCAGTGGCAGTTCATAGCTGCTCTAGCAAAATATATCCTGACTGCTTACGATAATAGTCTGACCCCGTCAGTAATTATAAAGGTTTAGTTTCATGGCATAGCCCGATTCTAGTCACGCTGTTGGCTGGTTTCTCCAGTTCTGTACGACTTCAATAATTGGCTTGATGACGGCAGATGGCTGTTTGTAGATCATATGATGATCAGCATCATTCACTATTATGTGATTTGCACGGCTGAAGAATTTCTGGATTAGCATCCGTTCACCTCGGACCCAAGCCTAAAGAAGAAAAAGAAAAGAAAAAAAAACAGTTTTAGAAATGAGTTAACATTTTCATATTACAAATAGTCCATAAATTAAGTTAAATTTCAAAATTCAAAGAGAAAATTTTAGAAAAAAAGAATAAAGAAAAAACTATGTTTTAATCACCATAATATTATCATTAAATAATGTATATTTTGAGATAGGAACGAAAGTTTGTGAACATCATACTTAAATTTAACCGGATATTTCAACAGAATCTGATTAAAAATATTTCATGTTTATAAAACTTCTTATGTGGTGCACACATGAACAAGACAAGAGATGGCAATAGAATGTCAGTAACAAAAGTAGGAACAAATAAAAGTTGAATAAAACAAAGATGATAAGGTTATTGTACTGATATTGAAATAAGTCTTGCCTCATTTATATACCAGCACACAGACCTGTATGAATAGTCCTACTACTGAGGAAAGGGTCGGGGGGGTCATGTAGGAAACCTTGAATTACATATTTTACAAGTCTAATATTATAGATGACTAGTAAAGGAAATTATAAACAGACTAATTGGGGAGGGGAAAAGTGTTTTGAAGTTATTCCTAACAAAGATTGAAACCAAGACATTTTGTAAAACATGACCAATCATCGATGTCTGCTCATGTCCTGCAGAGAGAGAAAGTACATATGGAAAAAAAAACAACATAAAATTTAAAACAACAAACCTCATTTAACTGCCATGATAAACTAGTATCATACATATTTCCAGAAATTACTGTCAGAGTCATATTTTTAGGAAGATTTTTCATTATTCGAGCCAATCTGAAAATAAATGAAACCAGATAGATTTTGTTTTGAGATGAAAACACATCCCCCCCCCCCCCCGCCACAATAATCATGCCTCAAGCTTTTCAAACTGTAAGCAATTAAATCTTGAAAACAAGAATACTTCCTTTTTATATTTTTAGAATTTGTTTTGGATTTTATTTCCATAAATAGTGAATCAATGTTTCTCATGGACAAAGTAAATTTTGGACTTACATATAACTTTGCTTTTTACTAAACTATATTTCTACTGATTTAGTCAACATTTGTTCATTATGTTAACATCAAACTATTTCTCATTCTGTTTTACCTGATGTGAATTTAGATTAAAAGATATTTTTTCTTTTCATAGTAACAAAATACATAAAAATTATACTACTTCTGTCCTGTAATAGTTGATATATTTTGTGTACAAAATGTGTATGCAAAAGTAACAGTGATTATCGGACAGAAAACATAATACTTATATCCCATAATAGTTCTTATATTTTATGTATGAAGTTTGTATGCAAACATAATAATTATTATCAGATGGCAATATATTTACATGACATTTTAAAAATCAATTTCTATTTCATCTAATGCAGTGTAGCATCCAACTTTGATTCCAAGAAACTTTAAATGCCAAAATTAAATTCTCTCATTAAGTTTATAAAGTTTCAATAATTTTACATTTTTTAGATCTCAAATTCTTAATCTCAAAATGAAAAATATAATTTGTGTATTTGATATATTCTAGTTCAGTAAAAATAGATTAAAAAAAGGTTAGACAATCACCCTTTTTTTAAAAATAAAAATCTTTTTAAGGAAAGAGAAGCAGAAAATAAAGAAAACTCTCACCGTATTTGGGCAATTGACTCATTTACAAAATGGTGTTCATCAACAGCTGAACTTAAATGTTTTGGATGGCAGAGAAGAAATTTCTAGAAGAAAAAAAGTATATAGATTAGCTAAAGAAATAAAAGAAGGAAAATAAAACCAAGAAAAGTGAAATATAAAAAATTCCCATTTAAGACATACAAAATTATTACAAAAGATATTTAAAATAATAATCCTATAGAATGACCAATTAACAACGTTGTCATTTGATCACCAAGTATATTTTCAACATGCAATAATCACTAACAAATTTGTCCTGGGTAAGATGATAAACTACATCCGACAGTAAGGACTCTGATCAGGAGGGCTTGAGGAACATGGAACCACCTCTTAATTGCTGGTGTTCCCAGATCCACCTTGACCCGGGGTGGTAGCACCTGTTAGGGTCCCATCTATGGGTAAAGAGTTAACCCCCAAACTGAGGTCAAAACACTATGAAAGTGTAAAAATAGGTTTTAATACCAAAAATACTTTGTAAAAATTATTACCAGCAATACATTATTACCTGCTACACATTTTAGAAAAAAAAAAAAAAATATTACAGCAATACATTTTTGACCAGCTATATGTTTTGAAGAAAAAAAAATATTACCAGCAATACATTTTTGAAAAAAAAAAATATTACCAGCAATAAAAATTTTTTCGACATTAAATAACACATTAAGGTTGATATGCTGTAAAACAAACCAAGCTAACAAATGCTTTAAATTTATTACAAGCAGATAAAATGATTAATACTGGTTGTACTTTTTACCTTTTTTTTTTCCATAGAATTTGTGAGAACTTTTGATTTTGAAATCAAAAGTTTTCTTTCCAAATTGTTATTAGTAAATATCATTGACACAAATAACGTACAATAAAATTCAATCCCATGTTTCAATTAGGTTGGGTGATTTTATGGCATGTCAGCCCTTGTTGGGTTATTTAATGTTGAATTCTTCATAGGGGCACCCAGTGAGGATCGAACTCAATATTCTGTAGTAATGATGAACCAGATGAGACTCGTCCATGCTGAGGCACCACCTCATTTTCTGTGTTGTTATTGGGACTGTCCTTAGATAAATATAATAGGATTCTGATGAAAATAAGCAAACAATTTATTCAAATGCAGTTCTTATTGAAATAAGAGAATGGCTTTGTGTTTTATCATGTTCTAGAAATTTTTCAGACAAAAGGTGGCAATACTAACATGTCTGGCCATTGAACAACAAATCGCCAAGATGGAGACTGATTATAAGTTTCTCTCATATATATATATATATATATATATATATATATATATATATATATATATATATATATATATATATATATATATAAAATTTAATTGTGATTATCCATACAGATTACTAAGATTTTTATTTATACACACACACAGAGTCCAAGAATGGAATTTTGTAAATAAATACAGGATGAAACAAAATCTTTTGTCTAGGAAAAAAAGAAAAAAAAGGGGGAAAGGAAAAGGAAAAAAAAGAAAAACAGCCCATCATATAAGGCAAGCTTTAGGGAGAATAAACTAATTTCATGAATGCTCCCCATCAACATTAGAGAACGAATTTCAAAATTTAAATCAACAAGGAGTTGAGTTGCCATACAAATGTCCCAACAAGTGAACAAATTTGGATTGAAAGTTTTAACCTATCATAAATAAAAAAAATTTAAAAAAAGATTAAGAAGGCCAGACTTTAATATGCAGGACATGTTTATTTAGAAGTCTGAAAATCAGTCTAAACTTCATTTCAGCAATGAAAGTAAATAAATTCACTTTAGTTGAATCTGATATCAGATAATTTGTTGGACATTGTAAAGATGACATATTTTTTTAAACCAAACTGTGTCAAAAAGAAAGTTTGGAGGGGAAAGAATATGATAGCAAAGAGGATATTTTCCTCCGAGATTTTTCCCGTCTTCTGGGCTGAAGTTATTGTTAAGAAATGTCTATACTTCATTGTGATTGTTTTAAATCATTTCCAAATGTACAATTCTTATTTTATTAAATTTATAAAATGATACTGAATACCTATTCTTTTATTGTTGTAACCTAGGGAAGGTCACTGAATAGAATAATCGCACGAAGGCTGGTAATGGACAATAATACTTAGGACAAGAACAACACATGTAAGATTTGCCAGCAGTGTATAGAAGAAGTAGTCAACTGCTAGAAGTGAGTCAAGTGAATTCCACAATGAATCTCTAACTGCAAGATATCTACCAGCTGCCCCACACGGTCAGATGTGGGGTATCTGAGCTCATAGGCTCAGGCAAAAATTCCCCGTAGACCCTGTATAAAATGGGGTTGGGTAGCTGTTTCCTGAGACAAGACTCTGCCCCTCGACACAGCATCTGGGGATCCTTTCTACCCAGAAGCAGAGAGTTTGACCAGCACAGCTCGAGACAAATCTCCAACTGCAAACCAACATACAGTATTTATTACTGTAAATATGTGAATTGGGACATACACATTATTGTCTGTAGGTATGCTACAACATTTATTTTGTCCATTTTTTTAATAAAACGTTTTTCATGAGTAATATTTTTCAATAAAAGCTTTTTCAATTATGTCAAGAGCTGAGGTTTCAAAATTTTGTGGAAATTACAGTGAGCAAAATCTACATTTGATTAAACTGATTTCTTATTTTGAACAGTACCGTCTGTAACAGGTCCCTTATTAAAATGTTTCAGAAAATCTTTATTGTCATGTAACATGCATAACACAATTATCTTACTTGTCTATTTTTAATGACATCTGAAATTGTTTCTTCTCTCAAAGGTTGTTCAAGAAGTCCAAAATGGATGGCAAGTCTTGAGATTCCTAGGGAGGCACCAAACTGAAGAAGTTGCAGGTCAGGAATTATTTTTTGAAACCTAAAAGAAAACAATTCCCAAAATGATGCAATTATATCCAAAGCACAAAAAGATTAATTCACAATTTTATTTTATTTTTTTTTTATGGATTAGAACCGAAATTTCAAATAACACCATATATGATGCATTTGGTAGAGGAGGGGGCATATTCAACATTTGATAATTTTGCAGCAATATGCACTTAAATGTTTTAGGCATTTTTGATCAACATTTCTTTTCATGGTTAGCCGTAAGGAATTGTAAATGTAGGACAACCTTATCTTTAAGTAAAATAATATTTATTAAGAATTTATTACAGGAAATATCAAGTTTTATGGAAACATTGACAATTATGTATTTAGTTGCATAACAAATAAATAAAAAGAATATAAATTTTGATGCTATATTTGATTTGTTTTTAGGTATTTTTCATTTTCTCCTTTGTTATTGGCAGAATTTTAAAATACTTTGGCTGCAATGCTAAGTTTCCTAAGTTGAACAAACTGGAGCTAATTCGTTTACACTTTGTAACCTCTCTTTTCCATTGTTGTTTTTAGATTGCTTCCAGGCATTTTGATGGGCTATAGCGAAATACTGAAATTTAGAATGGTCTTATTCCATTGAAAAAATAAAGCCTGTAAAAAGGAATATTATAAATTAATATACAACCAAAAATAAAATGCCTTTGACAAAAAACCTTAATGATTTCATTATAATTATGTAACAATAATGTAATGATATTCCGCAGACAAATCTATGGTTTATGTTACCTTATCTCATTGCATGGTTATGAACTATAAACCTAAACTGAACTTGGAATATTGTGTAATCAACTCTAATTTTTTGTAAAATACTTTGATATGATAGATTGAACAGAAACAAAGCAGCAGGGCTAGATGGAATTGTAATAGAGATGCTGGTAGCCTTAGACCAGATTACAGAAAGAATAAATTAAATCTACAACAGTGGCAATATACCATAAGGTCTAAGTAAATCTATTTTCATAGGAACCAGGTGCAAACAAATGTGAACTCCGTTGGACAATCAGCCTAATGAGCCATATAACAAAACTCATAATCCAAATTCTAATTTAATAGAGCATGCAGCAGAATCAGACCAAAAATAGGACAAGAACAGTGCGGGTTCGTCAAAGACACTGGAACAAGGAATGTGATATTTATGCTCAGAATGTTATCAGAACGAGCAATAGAAATGCAGAAGGACATGCACCTGTTTTTTTATAGGTTACGCAAAAGCATTCAATAAAGTACGCCACAAAGATCTGATAGAACTGCTCAGCAAACTTGACATATTTGGGAAAATATTAGAATAATCAAGAACCTATACTGGCAGCAAACTGCCGTCATAAAGATAGAAAAGGAGTTTGACAAATACACAAAACTAGAAAGACGAGGTGTAAGACAAGAATGTGTCTTCTCACGGGACTTAGATGTCCTACCAGGATTCATTATTGACAGCCACAATCTTAACAACGTAAGATGTGCAGTTAACACAGTGTGGATAGCAGACACAGAAAGGAAACTACAGGAACTCCTACAAAAGGTAGTGAAGGAAAGTGAGAAGAAAGGACTAAACATCAACTGCAAGAAAACAGAATGCATTGTTGTTAGCAAAAGGAACAGACTAACATGCAAATTTACAAATTGAAAATACCAAAATCAAACAAGCACAAAAATTAAAATATCTGGGAAGTGTTATAACAGAGGACAGAAAAAGTGACACTGAAATCTGTAGGTGCATTGGGATAGCCAAAGATGCCTTCCAAAAGCTAAGCTGAGTATTAAGACACTTTGTTAGAAATAAAGAAAAGAGTACCGAACTGTCACAAGATATCTCTCCTCATGTATGGCAGTGAACGTTGGACAATCTCTTCCAAGATGAAGAAGAGACTTCAAGCAACAGAAATGTGACTCTACAGAAGGATGCTGAGGATACCATGCACTGAACATGTGAGTATCAACAAGGTTTTAGGGAAAATGGAAACAAAAAGGAAACTTATGCTAAACATCAGGAAGAGGCAGTTGAAATTTCTGGGGCACATAATGAGGAAGGAGGGCTTGAAAAATTTAATACCCACAGGACAGATTGAAGGCAAGAAGGACAGAAGAAAAAAATGCATAACTTAGTGAGCTTGAATAAATGGATGGCAGAACAGGGTTTAGGAGAAATAATGAAAAGACAAAATTCATTAAGAGCTACAAAGGGCAGGAAATTGTTGAGAGCCATGACTGCCTATGTCCAAAAGGGACATGGTACATAAGGAAGATCCTGGAGAGGAGGTAATAAGGTTATGGGTTGGGACAGTATTCCCATACTATAACTCAAGAGAATTGCTGACCTTGTTAAAGAAATTAGAAAGCACTTACCAATACTGAGACCAAAGTTGATCTTCGCTCTCAAAAAGGTCATCTGATATTGGATTGATCATCACAAGACCGGCAATGTCCCTGTGAAATTAATAATTGTCACTCTTAATAGATACAATTAAAGACCTAATAAAAAAAAAACAACACACATACATGCATTTCATTGTTATGGTATGGATGCAGAGACTGACCAAAAATGTCATTGTACAGTGTAACTCAGTTCTTGAATTTCATTTGTTCCAAGAAGTCATTTGAAAATCGAAACAATTTTCAAAATAAGAATTAATCTGCTGCTTTGATCATATATTTGTTCTTCAGTATCAAGAATATGGTTGATTTTAGCATAAATGTATTCACCACTAAATCAAAGACACTAATTTCATTTGCTTGTTTGCAAAGTAAACACAATGCTATCATGAAGTTTATAAAAATCTTTTCTCTATTGCAACTGAGAGCAGTAACAATCATGACGCTGACTACAGATGATTGAAAGTAGTTGTGGAGTGGAAATTAAAATTTGTGTAGAGGTCCATGTGTGTTTGCGTGTTGAATTGGGAACACATGTGTAACTCCTGGTAGAATATCAAAAGGTTCAACTACAAGAAAATGGCTGGACTTGAATTAAGTCCAACTGAAGATGTAAAGAAGATAAACAACACCGATATATATATATATATATATATATATATATATATATATATATATATATAAACAAATATATGTATTAAATAACACAATTTTACAAGGGACATAGACATTAACATTTGTGTGTGTGTGACATAAAAAGTTTGTATTTTGGTGCATGTTTGTACGTACATGTATGTGTGTATAATGTTCATGGCATCTTCCACAAATGGGAAGACGCGGATCTTCCAAGAGAGCTTACATTGTAGTTGCTGAAATGAAGAAATGAAAAAGAGAACGAGGCGAGAAGTCACCCAGTATTTATAGTATAGGGAGAATGACCCCTAGTGACAATTAAGGAATTAAGGAGAAGCTAACTCCGACATATGCATGTCACATTTATCTCTGTGGCAAAAATAGACATTACTACCACAGTTCCAATGAGAATTGCTCACATATATGTCTCTTTTGGACATTAGTCACAAGGAACTGCACACCGCCCCTTATTGGTTCATCACTGTAAAGACTTAAACTGTTGTACATTTCAGGTATAGACATTTCATACACCAAACACAAAGTACATTTCTTTCTTATTATTGTTTTCAGTGCAACACACAAGGAATGGTTCCATCTTATTTACTGCATCTCACATGATTTGTTTTTCTCTCCAAATCTACATTTTACAACTACTAGGATTAATGGGAGCAACAGACAGTAACATCACTTTTCACTTTCAGGCAGCATGACCATGTATCTTTGTTTAAATGTAGTGTAGGGAGTTACCTTTGAATGCTTCAGCTAAGAAAACAATAATTCCCACAAAATACTTGAAGAAAAATATTCTGAACTTTGGACAGTTTTTTTTTCATTAATTTAATCAAGATGTGTGACAACTTGAACATAAACTGGAAAAATCTAGTAAAAAAAATGAAACAAACCATGTCAGTCAATTTTAATAAAGAACTTTATATATATATATATATATATATATATATATATATATATATATATATATATGTATATGTATGTGTGTGTGTGTGTGTGTTTGTCTTCTCAATTCCACTTTCAACCATAACCATTTCCATATATTAGCTGTTGTTTAGCTTCCTAGGCCTGCATTCTTTTGGCAACAAATAGGCAAATGCGGCATACAGGTTTGGTGTTATTCCTGGTTGGAATGTTTCTGCTGTGTGAATACAGACGACTTTTCAAGCCAGCTTATGATTTGTCATTAAATGTGTGCAGAGATGATGTTAGTTAATTTCAGGCAGTCTTAACCATTCTAGCCATGGCACTTGATATGGTTAACAAGACCTGCTCAAGGTATATATATATATATATATATATATATATATATATATATATATATATATATATATATATATATTCAGGTTGGCAGGTGAAAATAAATAAATAAACTGTTTAATAAATAAACAGATCATTTACTCAACTATAAGTATCCATTAAAATAACGTTTAAAGTGATATATATATTTTTATATGCATAGTGCTTAGTGAAAAGTGTTCAATATCTGTGATAGACCTAACATATCCAGTTGTATAGATATCCATACAACTGAATATATATATATCCAGGTATGATGAGAACGAATAGAATACAATTCCAATGTTCGTAACATTTAATTTAAAAGAGGGCTCAATACAAAATAGAGCAATATTCTTTATTTTAGGATATTACAATGAAAACGTCAAAATCGCTACACAATTGCAGTAGTGCTTTGTTGTGTATCAACGTATCTCATCATATGATTGTAAATTACTGGGTAATTTACAAATGCCTGATGAGATGTGTTGATATGTATCAAAACACAACTGCAATTGTGTAGCAATTTTGACATGTTTTTCGATGTATATCCTAAAATAAAGATCATATAAGCCAAACAGCGAAACAGTCTGTCAGTGGATGACAAATATATATATATATATATATATATATATTGTGTTGTAACAAAAGATTTTGCATTTTCAGTTGATAGCATTTGAACATGATATTTAATTTCACATTCACATAACACTGAAATTTATGATATATATGTATATATTTATGATATATATGTATATATTTTATCCACCATGTTTGTCAAGTATATATTCCTATTAGCACAGAATATAACAATATATAATCAAATTAATAAATATAAATAAATGTATGTGTAAGTGTTTACATACATATATCCTTTGGTGTAAGTAAAACAGTGCTTAATGATAAATAACAGAGCTATTTAGTATGCATTAATAAAAATATATAATCCTCCATGCTGATAGTATGAACCAGAGTTTCATGCCTAATGCAATCTTCAGGTACTGATCATTGTTAATTTTAACCAAATTGTAAACAATGATCAGTACATGAAGATTGCATGAGGCATGGAACTTCGAGTTGTACTGTCAGCATAGGGGTATTATATATTTTTATTTATATATATATATATATATATATATATATATATATATATACACACACACACACACACACACACACACACAAGCTTCAAAATTGAAAGCACAAACATAAGTATAAATTGATTACAAAGTGAAAGAAAAAATATGAAGGCAAAAAAAAATCCTCTTTAAAAGAAATGGTGGAAAAAGTATGTCATGAAATAAAGTACTTTCTAAAAGGTTTTTCAGATTTGATAAAAAAAAAAGAAAAGGTTTACTCACTGTTCGTGCATTTGAGCATAGAAATAAGCAGCTAAAGCACTAAGTTCAGAACCGACTAAAATAAAAGGTTTTGGCTGCTGACTGCTAAGTGTCAGCAAATGTCTCATGTCATCAGCCATTCTGAAAAAGAAAAGAAAACTTGACATCTACAGGCACCTATTTGCAGAATCAGGCACGTCAATAACATCGCTACAGAGTGATAATATTTAGAGTATAGAGTGGCAAGGGAGACTGAAAAGGAGTTAATAACATTTGAAGAAGAAAGAGAGAAAGGATCAATATTGGTATGACCTGATTTTGCACTTTTACCATTTCCCCGATAAAGTCTTGGATGTCAGCTGGTAAGAAAAAAGAAGATATATTTAGTAGTTACTCTTCACTAAACAACTGTTCCAAAAAAAACAAAAAACACTTGCTCAATACCTGCTTAGATTTTAATAGTTGGTAATTTTCTTTTAAAAATTAATCCATCCCAAACAAGATATTTGCTAATGCCACTAAGATACAAGAGGATACTAGAAATAAAAAAGATTTTAGAAGAAATCAAAAACTCACAATCTTAAACAGGAAACAAGGGATAAACCTTTATCCTTGTTCAAAAGACCAGGTAGGAATGAGAACTGGACAATAGGCAAACCTAAGTATTCTTATTGAGAAAAAAAATAATTAGTAAATAAAATTTCAGAGATCAAGTGGAGATGTTAGAAGTATAGAGTTGAAGTATGCTTTAGAAGGAACCAGAAACAGGAAACAAAGGAATGAACCTTTATTCATGTTCAAAAGACCAGGGAAGAGTGTGAACCAGATGATAGGCAAACCTCACTACTCCTATTGAGTTGAAGTAGACTTTAGAAAGAACCTATTGAAGTGTTTTTGAAGCATTAAGTTCTTAATTGGGGATTTGAGGGATGTGGGTAAGGTATTTGGTGACATAAGGCCTATCTCCCAAAATAGCTATTGATAAAAACCAATGTTATATGCAAATTTGAGGTACTGGATCTTCAATATCAACGTCAAGTCAGTCCTACTTTACGGCTCAGAAACCTGGTGGGTAACCAAGACCAACACCCACAAACTGCAGACATTTACCAAATGATGTCTCGGGAATATCCTCAATATCAGGTGGCCGGAAGTCGTCTCCAACAACAAGACCAGACAAACCACAATCAAGATTGACATCAAGAAACAGAAATGGGGATGGATTGACCACACCCTCGGCAAGCCTGCTTCTAGTGTCACCAGGCAGGCCCTTGACTGGAATCCACAAGGGAAGTGAAAAGTGGGTCGACCAAAATAGACTTGGTGCAGAAGTGTTGACACAGAGGTGAAGGCAGCCGGCACAACATGGGCCGGGCTGAAGAGGATCACCCAGAACCGCATCCGTTGGAGAGGTGTTTTTGCAGCCCTATGTTCCCCAAGGATTGATTGATTGATTGATTGATTGATTATTTAACCAGCATATCGACCTTCATTGGGCCATTCAATGCTGAAAAAGTTTTTTTCCAAAAAGTATAGTTGGTAATATTATTTTTCAAAAACGTATATCTGGTAATATTATTTTTCAAAAACGTATATCTGGTAATAATATTTTTTCAAAAACGTAGAGCTGGTAATAATATTTTTTCAAAAACGTAGAGCTGGTAATAATGTTTTTTCAAAAAACGTAGAGCTGGTAATAATGTTTTTTTCAAAAACGTAGAGCTGGTAATAATATTTTTCAAAAACGTAGAGCTGGTAATAATATTTTTCCATTTTCATTCTGGTCTTTTGTGATCTTTATAAAAAAGCAATTATTTTGTTGATAAAATTTAATTGCTTAGCTACTCAAATAAAGTTCAAATATGCGAATGTAGTTTGTCGTCATACCCCGGACGCGGATGTAGTTTGTCGTCATACCCCGGACATGGTAAAAACATGGAAGTTCACTATTTGCCCATAGCTGGGACCCCAACAGGTGCTACCACCCCGGGTCTAGGTGGACCTGGGAACACCAGCAATTAAGAGGTGGTTCCACGCTTCCTCAAAACCTCTTGATCAGAGGCCTTGCTGTTGGATGCAGTTTAACGTCGTACCCAGGACGTGTTCCCCAAGGAAATCAAGTGTCATAAGAAAAGAAGAAGATGTAGAGGTGTTACTGATCAGCATCATGGGTCAAAGATAAGGTTATGTGATGTTCAAGTTCTGTACCCCCCACTACCCAGTAGTAAGACTTGACCCAAAGTGTAATTCTGTGAGTAGGTATTATGGCAGTAAAAACGGGCTGTTTTTTGGATTCAGTTTATGCTCATCTGTTACTTCAGGTATCCCAACCTTATTTTCCCTAACCCCACTTGACCTTTTAGTGTTGCCATTAGATAATCAAAAAATATGTTCAATCCAGTTAAGGAATCAAATTTTCATTAAATCATTGCTACGTTATTTTTGACTTAATTTTAATCAACATGATATGACATCTTGTCATATTATGGCATCAACAATGAGAAAAACCAGAAACCTACTGTAAGTACACAACTCTTACAGATATTTTATTCTATTTCCATGAAATTAAAACAGATTAACTTATTGTATATGTCTATATTTCTGAGATGTATTATGTACACTATTTACATTATTCGGACTATTGTCCTCATCTTTGTTGCCATATTTATCACAACATTTCGGCCATTGTATGCTCTGGCCTTCTTCAGGTGGTTGGAATGTTGAGCTGAACCCTTTATTTCACTCACTGGACTAGACTGTTCTAGTTCCACATGCCATGTTTAATGGATATCAGTTATCTCCTGTTAATTCACCTCTCCAAGTTCTCCACTACCTTAACCAGGTATTGAACTCAGAACTCTGAGTCCTGTCACTGGATCTAACCAATGCCTTTAACCACTGTGCCATGTGTCCTTAAGGATAAAGGCGTTGGTTAGATCCAGTAACAGGACCCAAATAGTTCTGTGTTCAATACAAAATTATAATTGGAAAAGAAAATTGCAGGTTTTCTTGTCATCCTCATTTCAGATACAAAATGTGATGTGTCTAAAGCAAGGGAGGAGTTCTTCTCATTCCATGTGTAGTGAAGAGCCACAACTTCACTACGCTAGTGCTGCTGGTATGGTTTCTATAGCAAATACGCTTTTTAGAAGCTACAGTTGCCAGCACTACACCCAACCAGTTTTGAATTCAGAGCTATCCTTCTCCTCGACTGGTTGCTAATCAAGACTAGAGATATCAGAGAGTGTTGGCTATTTAACCCATACCTGGCAGAGGGAAAGAAAAGGATTTCATACCTTTCCTAAGGATATTTGTGTCAAAGCAAACCCAATGACTTTGGCATGATGATATCACTTTCCATGCCAATAAACAATGCTACACTACATGCAAAACAAACTTGTCACCAAATAAAAAAAAATATTTCTTTGGCAAATTTTAACTTAGAACCAGGCAAAAATATTGTGTCAAAAAGACATTTTTCTCATGATACTGCTATTACAAAACACTCCCTCGATAATATTTATTGTTTTAAAAAGGTATTTTTTTAAAATGTTAATAAAACCATAAGAAACTAAATTTATACTTTTTTCTCTCACTTTAATTAACTACCTGATGTGATGGTTAAATTGTCACCATTTTATATTTTTAATTTTGTGCATGACCATTGTTTGTTTTGGATTTTGTTAACTGCACAGTACAGTAGGGTCAGTTGGGCACCATCTGTGAGAAAAAGAGCTCCATGACACAATTCACTCTGCCAGAAATTTGGAAACAGCTAGCTATACTGCTTGGCATTTGTGCTGGAAGCACCAATACAAACATTTCAGAGTGTTTGGGTGTCAATCTTAGGATAATGCAAAGGATTCGGAAAGAGTTAGATGAGCAATCGTGATTACAAAGGTGTTTGGAGCGATCACTAGTGAAGGCAATGTTATGCTCCCCA
Organism: Acanthosepion esculentum; assembly: GCA_964036315.1. Classification (NCBI taxonomy): domain Eukaryota; kingdom Metazoa; phylum Mollusca; class Cephalopoda; order Sepiida; family Sepiidae; genus Acanthosepion; species Acanthosepion esculentum. The sequence goes on along the minus strand of OZ038495.1, from coordinate 97,713,109 downwards.
TTCATCTTCCCACAGTGCTTCAGACTCAACATGGAGGCCTACATTAAGTGCCTTGAGGAGGTAGTGCTGCCCTGGTTCAAGAGGGTGACTGCTGGAAGACCCTATGTCTGGCAGCATGACTCTGCACCATGCAACAAGCAGGAGAACCCAGTCATGGCTGTCAGACACAATCTGTAAACACATCACCCCTTACATCTGTCCACCTGACTCCTCAGACTGCAACTCTTGATTATCATGTGTGGGGTGCAGTTGAACAAGAGACCAACAAAACTCTTTGTAACATCACAGTTGAACTGAAGGCAAGGATTATGGAAGCATTCTCTAGCTTAAACAAGGAAGCCGTCCAGAAGAGTTGCAGGAGATTCTGAAGTCATCTGGAAGCCATGATTGAAGCCAATGGCAATTTTGTTGAATAAATTTACTCTTTAGTATTTTAAGTGGGGTTAGGTTGACTATTGAGTTTCATATGTTACAATTTTATTAAAATTCTAAAGATTGCTTTTTAAGACAATAAAAATTACAGCAGAAATATACATTGATAGCAGTGTCAAATGAAAAATGTCCTGGTCCTAATTTAAACATTGTCCCTTCCTTTTGTCAAAACAAATGCAGCAACAATTTATCTAGTTAGAATTTTTATAAAAAATATTTAATTAAGAATACCAAACAATGTACAAATGAATCTTTTAGGCCTAAATTCTCAAAAAACTTCTTGTCAGAAATGATTCATTTTGATAGAGATGCAAAGTAATACTTGAAAAGTTTGATGGATTTGTAAAATATATTTTTGTGTTGATTAATTTCTCAAAGCTGACAACAACAATCAACATCATCATCTCAGCACCTTGGAAACTGGTCAAGTTTGAAAATGTCATAAATGTAAAAAATAAACAAATAAATAAATAAATAAAAAAATTGTGATAATATTTTTATAAAAAAATTTACATTTCTTCCTTAATGGGCTTCTATACAGAAACATTATTGTTACATGCATTTTGCATCTATAAAAAACAACTTACACATGGCTAAGTAAATACTTTTTTTTCACAAGCAATAAATGTGGGACATGTTGTTCTTTTCATTCAATGTGGAGATAAAAATCAATACAGACTTTTTGATAAAAAAAACCCTAAAAAACTATAAGGAATTCATTAAAAACCACACTTAAGCAGGTTTACATAAACTTTTTTTTATTGTTGCAATTAACTGACTAAATCATCTTAACATTTTAATTTGTGAACATTAATTTTTTAACTGAAAATTGAATAGAAAAATAACAAAGCACTTTAACCTGACAATTTCTGTCTGAATTTTTAAAATGAGGGAATTGTCAAACACTGATTATGGTGTCCTCATTTTGATTGTTATCCTAAAAAATATGTTGGCTGTTGTACTCTTCAGCCTTCTTCAGATGTCAATCATAACTAGTAACCAAGAATTTTGAATGAAACCATTTATTCCATCCAGTGGGGTAGAGTGTTCCCTATTCACCATCCCTGCTTAGGAAATCACAAATCAGTTCATTTTTGTGAGCTAATTTGTCCTTGTGATGTCACTTGTCTCTCCCATTGAACTAGAATTTATGACTTTACACTACCTATAGTAACATGCTCAGTAGGCCTAGCATAGAAATGAACAAATTGAAAACATTGGCAAGAACAAGAAAAATAGTTTTAAAAGATTCACAAAGAAATGTGAGAAAAATTAAAAGAGTAATAAGCAAGTGGATTAACAAGCAAGGAAACATTTGAAGAAGCTCGTGTTGTGATTGGAAAGAAAGAGAAAAGATCCAGAATATTAGCAACACCGGATAAAAACACGACAGTAACCAAACTCACACGTTTAAGAAAACATCACAAAAAGAAACATAAGTTTGACAAAGACAGACATGAAAACTAATTTGTAATGAATAGAGAGCCATATTGGACAGACCCGAGAGCCAGGCTAGATTGATTTGTTTTTTTTACAGCTTTATCAACCTTTTGCAGGTTATTTAAAACCAGAAAATATTTTTATATTCTAGGATTTTTTTAGGAGATAATAATGATTTACTGATACAAGTCCTACTGATTAACCCATAGCTGGGGGAGAGAGGAGGTGGATTCATACCTTTCCAAAGGGTATTTGCACCTAAGTGAATATAACAAACATGACTAGAATGGGAACTTGGCTCATCCATTTCCAATTCCGAGCAGTTATCCATTACATCACCTGGTATTCCTAAGCGGTAACCCATCTAGGTACTGACCAGGCTTGATGTTACTTAACTTCAGTGATCATACAAGAACCAGTGTTTCAATGTGATATGGCTGTAAGCCTAGCTGGACGAGGTTAGCTCTTTCATGGAAAGAGTCAACCAGTATGGCTTAAAAGACAACAGTGGGGAAGTGGAGTCATATTTTGGACTAGTATTGTAGGCTGTAAGATTCTAGATCCCTTCAAAATTGATGAAGATAAATGCAGAGAATTATTGTAAGTTCTTGAAGACATTTTTATTTCAATTCACAGCCAAGCTGAAGCATATATTCATGCAAGAAAATACTCCTTCATATTCTGCATAGCTGATTATTGCCCATCTTGCCATAAAGGTTTTAAATATACCAAATTAATGGAATGCCCCCCCACACACACACACACACACAAAGCAATCTCTACAAATATTAATCCAAAATAAAAATTGTTGTCTATCATTAAAAGTGATTTATAGGAGAATAGAAAGTATTGGGTTGTGTGGAAAGTTCATGGGAAATTAAAACACAAAAAATTATGCCATTAAATGTATTCAACTAAATATAAACCATTTTGTTATACAACCTTTCTCCATTTTTCCTTCAATTTAAAAATTCCATCTTCACAGAATTACAGTGGTCTCTCGACAAATAACTCATTAAGGTTTTTTTTATGTCATCCAAAAAATAAAATTTTTACCATTGAGATTCTTTTGCAAGGAACTGAATAAATGAAAATCCGAAAGAGAAATGTCAGGTGAATATGGCAGGTGGGGTAACACATCCCAGCCAAATTGCAACAATTTTTGCCATGTCGCCAAGGAAACATGAGGTCTGGCATTATCCTGATAGAAAACAACACATTTCCTGTTCGCCAATTCTGGGCATTTTTCTTGAATTGCTGCCTTTAATTCGTCCAGTTGCAAGCAGAACTTTTCAGAATCAACTGACTGGTTACAGAAGCTCATAGTACAGGATTCCTTTCCAATCCCACCAGATGCACAGCATGACTTTCTTAGGATGAAGACCTACTTTTGAGGTGACTAAAGTTGGCTCATGTTACTTACCTCAGGATCTTTTTACTGAACATTGTTGTAAACAGTCCAATTCTCGTCATCCATCACAATTTGCTTTAAAGAGTGCATTTTCATTGCATTTATACAGCAAATCACAGATGAAATGCAATTCAAAACATACTTTTCACTCAGATTATGTGGTAACCAAACATCATAGTGAAGCTTGGGTACTCAAATTGCTAAGTGAATAGTGGATCTTGATAAATTTAGTGAGTCTGCTAATTCCTGTGTTGTGTAATGTGGATTATTGTTAATCAATGTTTTGATTTGGTCATCTGTAGTTAAAGGGGTCTGCCTGAGCATTCTTCATAAGTAAGGCTACAATCACCAACTCTAAACTTAGTGAACCACTTCTGTATAATTGTTTCAGCTAAAGCACCTTCACCATAAACAGCACATATCTTTTTTTGTTGTTTACGAGGCATTTTTGGCTTTGCAGTTAAAAAAAAGAAAAAAAAAAGCATCAAGTGTCTAAAATGTACTTTATAACCTTCCATTTTCATAAGGAAGCAAAATTGACACAAATTAAGTAGTTTTAAACGTTCTTTCTTTCTTAAAAGATAGTTCGAGGTGTGCTGAAATTGGAAATGTAAGCATATCTGTTGATAAATTTGACATGTTCTAACATGGTGGAACATGAATGACTAAAAATCAGCATGAACAACAAAAACAACAACAAAAACTTACCTTTCCACTGTAAATGGCTGCCAACGGTTACGGTAATTTGATTTCCCTTCAACACCATCATTTGCGGTAAAATTCTGAAATATTTGAAAATATTGTTCAAGGACAATTCAAAGTAATTCAATCAGTTTATTTATTGGAATAATTAAAAATTCATTATCATTATATTTACTCACAATGGCCTGTGATCAATATTCTCACAATCATCTGCAATAAGATCTGGCAAACTGGTAAATAGCCATCACTGGGGACATAATCTCTCATCATCATTCTCACCAAAAAAACTATGTCAAAATTACAGAACGATAAACATCATCCGTGATGCAAGCAAATGTTATGCTAAAAGTCATCCTAAACAGATTAAGACCGCAGACAAAGGAAATAATTGCTGAAGAACAAGCTGGATTCAAACACACGAGGAGCAGAATAGAGCAAATTTCCAACGTCCATGTGCCGTGTGAAAAATACAGTCAGCACCAGCAAGCCATCAACCACATATTCATAGATTTCAAAAAAGGTGTTTGACTACATCTGGCACAAAGCACTATGGTCTATGATGAAGAAATATAATATTGGCATGATAAAAAAAACATTCTAAAAATCTCTCTATTTACATTTGGATAAAAAACTGTGCAGATATGAAAAATTGGAGATCTGATGAGAAGAAATTCATTTAAATGCACAAAATTTGGCCTTACCTGAACAAATGTTTTCCATAGCTTAGTTGGTTAGAGCATCCATCACAAATAATGTTTAAAGTGAAAAATAAATAAGGTAACATCAATCAGCTAAGTGACAAAGTTTTACTTACATTATATATATATATATATATATATATATTTCCACCTCTTCAGTATATTTATTTGAATATTGTTTTCATCACTACTTATCTCATTTTTACTGAAGGGCATATGTCACTTTTGTCTGTTTTTCTTGTCCAATTTGACAGGTTTTTAATAAAATCAGTCACTTTCATTAACCATGGATTTTACAAATATATGAATTTATTGTGATGATAGTTTGAAAATTTTTATGCTGATCTTCTAGTAATGAAAAGATTAAAAAAAAAAAAAAAAAAAAACACACACAATGTCTCTAAATTCCTAAAACCAACTTATAAACCCCCAAATATGTGTTTTGAGCAGATATTTCTGAAAAAAATTAAAAGATTGAAGTATCAATATACCTCTTTTGGACGATCACTGTATCCTAAACCTGCACGATCATAGATACAAACCTGAAATGAAATAAAAAAAAAAAACAAATTAACAAGGTTTTTCCCAGCATAAAATGATTATTTAGCTGTGTGTGTGTGTGTGTGCGTGCGCGCACATGCATGCATCCATCTATATAATATACACCTTATATTAATACATTTTTTGTCTGTAAATTTTTGTTGTAATAAAGCAAAAAAAAATCTAAACTATCAATAGAATTTTTTTTTTTTTGAACATCCAACAGGTAGGTAACCAAGCAAATGATATATCCATTATGCCTGAAGTCTTCTGTTTGATCAACAGTCAAATTAGCTTGCAAAAACTAAACAAGGCAGAATGTTTGTTCATTCTCTCTCTCTCACACACACACACACACACACACACACACACACACACACACACACACACACACACACACACACACACACACAATGTATACATTTGTGTGGCTTTTGAAAAAGGGTTTAACTGCAAACATGAAAATTCTAAAAATTCTATCATATAGAATAATCTTTTTAAAAAGCAGAACCTTTTTTATTAACAATTCACAAAATAATTTCAGGCACTGAAAGTAAATTTTAAAAAAATACAGAAAATAATAAATGTAATGTTTAAAAAGAAACTCTTTGTCCCATAATAGTTATTACATTCTCATATAAATTTGATACTGTAAAATGTACCAATGATTATGAGACAATAGTAGTATCTTAAAACTCATAAATCAGTAATCTAAAATTGTGTTAACTTTTGCGTTATATTTGGAAACTTATAAAAAGAAACCCCAAAATCAAATGGAGTTTTTGTAAGAGATAAATATATATAAAAAAGGCATCTGTTTAACAAAATATGGTGCAATTTGTAAGCTTTTTAATAAAAAATGTAACAGTTTGAAAAGTAAAGATTAAAATAAATCTGGAAAATATATTTGTCAATAATCAACAAGCAAGAAGGGTAGTCGATTTAGAAGTTTTTAGTTTTCCCCTCTTTTAGACTGATTGTTTTATCAAGACTAAAGAAACTGGCCTGCTTTTCTATTTAACCCATAGCTGGAGAAATGGATTCACACCTTTTCCAAGAGTATTAGTCCTAAGTGTGACAGGCTGTCAGAATTTGAACTCACCATGTCAATATTCAAACTGATGACTATTATACTGCCAGTGCATCACACTAGCTGACAAATCATAAAATACACTATTGCAGCAACCCCCTCCCTGCGGGTCACACACACACACTTTATGTTACATGAATGCAATTAAATCATTCAAAGAAAGCATTAGCACCCCCACCGCCTCCCAATCTTTCTTACTCTCTAGCCAATTATGAAATGCATCAGTTAATTATCAAACCAAAACAGGTTCCACTGGGTTCATGTCTGTATGTTTGTTTATGTGTGTATGTGAATAAAGCCAGATGCTCATCTGACCAGCCATAACTGCCAGTTTCTTATACACTATTCAGTGCAGCCATCAGGGCTGGTTTAACGGATACCAACTCCTTGAGGACAATACATAAGATTTTGTAAAAAAATTGGCAGTCATGGCCGGTCAGAAGAACACCCAACTAAAATATAATGCTCTGTCATTTCGGTATTTGTGCACTGTGCCTCTTGCTGTATCATTTTAATATACACCTTTGGTAATTATTTTTGCGTGTTACATAAATAGTATACATATGTACACTAATCTGTTAAAAAGCAGGCATTCAAAACAACAGGTGTGGCTGGCCAGCAAGATAAGTTGAGTTTTAATTATTAGGCATGTGCAAACATTCCCAGCATAGGTTTCAAAAAATAGTCTGAAATTTTCATGTATACACTTATAAGGTGGATTCAGAATTAAAAAAATGATTATTAAAGATAAATGACTACCTCAGTATAAAAAAAAAATTTTTTAAATGGGTATTTCTACAAATTTGCACCAATGTTGTCAGTCAAATAATAAAATGATAGCCGCTCAATCATCATCATTTGGCAATCACAATTGTAACAGATTATACAAGTTAACAAGGGTAACAAAACCAAAATGAATTGTAAATCAAGCAACAGAAAAATGAATGAAGGTGAAAAATTCCTGTTAATGCACACTGATAAAAAGAATCAGAAACTGAGAAGAACGCTTAAAGTCAAATCATTTATTTATTCAAGGTAAGTTTTTTTTAAAAAGATAAATAAAAAATTAAAAAATAAATATGGCCATATCTGTACAAAATGTTCTTTTATGATATTCATTGGGCCTCCATAGAAAGCAAACAATATTTAAAATAAATCCTATTTCAATTTCTATATCAGAAAATACAGAAGATGTCTATCAGCAAATGGACATAGAAAAACAGAAACAAAACAAAAAAATATCCCCAATATTTATTCTGGGAACATAATCATATACCAAAAAGCTATTAACATGTCATGTCATTTATCTCTGACAGATATTCTGATTATTTCTAGCTTTAAAAATTACACGGCTTCATTTGCTGTTTGAATCAATTTGTGAAAACTTACAAATATCCAGCTATATTTACAAGTAACAATCATCAATATAATATGATCAGATTCCTGTATCTTTGTGTGCTTATTGTATTACAGAAAAAACGGCACATCATAGCACAATTTTTATAAAGGCATCTTAATAGTATTGCACCAAGCTGGAAAAATAAAACCATCAGGTTAACAGTTTTTGAGTAATTTTTAATTAAGTATAAATTGACAAAAATAATCTAGTTTTTTTTTTTCTTTTATCTACAAATCAATATACATATTAAACATTAGCACCAAGAACTAGATCAGATTTTCTCATTTGCAATGATATTCAATAAATAATATCATCCATGATATCACAGAAGGGTTGTTAAATAGGCTTACTTCATTATTTTTGGGCATAAAAATATACATTCTTCTATATACTAAATGCAAATGTTAGTGTGTCACACATTTTCAACTTTACTCCTAGAGGCTGTAGCCGAACATGTCACCCCATTTTGGAATCAGGCTGACTGTGAGCAAATGAAAAACATTCCAGGCCGGATCCAGACCTGCAATCCTGAACTTTTGGATGACCAAGTTTTCATTACTGCAATTGTTTTTGTCAATTTTTGCAACAATCTTTTTTGTACTTTAACAATTTTTATAACTTGTAAATAAATTTTGGAATAAGTGAAATTAATTGCGAAATCCAGCGAAAGTCATCCATGAAATAAAAATTGTTTGTACGAAAAGTAAGGACCTACATACATCAAAGTGTCTTTAAATTAAGTGGCAACAGAAGAATTATCATTGAACTTTTAAAAGGTAAGTTTAAATAGTAATGCAATACTTAAATGCAGCAATCAATTATGAGTTCTTCTGTAATTTATTGTTGCCTGTCGCATCTACTCCTCCCTCCCTATTGTGATGAAGGCCCAATCAAGAACCCCACCCCCAGTAGCTAGCTTAAAAACTGTACTATCGGGTGGCCTTCAAACTAGTTTATAATAAGTGCAGTTATAAGGTTAAAAACGAGAAAGAAAAAAGATTTTGAACTTGAGAAAAATCATAAGACACTAAAAACTAATAAATACATTGGAGGAGGAAAAATTAATATCTGATTTGTGCATCCTCCTGTCACAGATTCAAAACGAATCCTTGCTTCTAGTAAGAGAGTCTACCTTGGTCATAAAAGTTTTATAGAAAGAATAAAAATGAAGAGAGAGAGAAGAAAGAGAAGAGAGAGAGAAGAAAGAGAAGAGAGAGAGAAGAAAGAGAAGAGAGAGAGAAGAAAGAGAAGAGAGAGAGAAGAAAGAGAAGAGAGAGAGAAGAAAGAGAAGAGAGAGAGAAGAAAGAGAAGAGAGAGAGAAGAAAGAGAAGAGAGAGAGAAGAAAGAGAAGAGAGAGAGAAGAAAGAAGAGAGAGAGAAGAGAGGGAGAAGAAAGAGAAGAGAGGGAGAAGAAAGGGAACAAAGAGAGAAGAAAGGGGGAGAAAAAACAAACAGTAATTTAAAATAATTTTAATAAAAGCAGCATTATTAATTCTATGGTTGAATAATTAAAAAGTTAATCCTATTATGTATGTACAAGAAGCCATCTATATTAACCTTGTGTTAAATAAAAGATTTAATTTAGTGCCTAAAAATAATTAAAAAAATATCCTCAATTATATACAAGTATGGCTTAAAAAGAAACCCAAATTAATTGAAATTCACCGATTCCTCATTTTCCAAATGCAAAAACAGATTGAACTTATTAGCTTCATTATATTTAATAAATAAATAATAAATGTGGCTGATCATTCAAAGCATGGTGTATAAGTATGGGAATCATTATTCAAGCAAAGATCTCTGGGAAGCAGTGAAAATTGCTGCAAGTAACATAAGAGTTGAAAGAGAAAGTTAACAAAAACAATGAATAAAAGACTGATAAAGGTTACAGAATGTCAAGGAGCCCACAAGAACATATAATAAAATAATAATATATTTAGGTTTATAGGATAATGTGTTTACCAAATATGGTTCTGTAGTTTATATATTTTTTCTTTATTAATAAATATTTATGTTATATTTAGTATATTTGCATAATCAAGCTTGACACTCATAAAATAAGTTATTAATATTTTTAACAGAGATAGATATTATAAACTGGAACTAACATAATATATTGCGGATTCAAGTATATCCTGTAAATACTACTAACATTGGTTGGTTTATGCCGATATTATTCTAAAAATATTGACTTGAATAATAAAATCTGATTTTGTATAGTTGGTACCAAAAAACTGAATCTGTTAACAATTAGAATGTATAAAGAAAATAAAAAAGAAGAAAAAAAAAATCAGTTTGAAAGAAACCTGCAATTCATATGATAATTACATGAAATGACAAAGAGTACTTCTTTAATTGATAAGCAGAAATGATCGCCTTGGCAGTTGCTGGCATGGGTAGATGGTAAGTAACACCAAGGGTCTCTCTCTAATATTTTTGGTTTATACCAGCAACCATTTTGTTTTACAATTTGTCTACTCTGTTCTGATGGGTGATTATAAATTGTATCACAGAGTTAGCTTGATAATGCTGATATCAGTATCTGATTGATTCATGATTGTATCACATTTTAAATAAAACTAAGAAAAAAAGAGCAGAAACTTACCCGTGTCACATTAGATATTTTGGGCCACACAAGGGTCCAAACATCTGATGACATTCCAGTCGGTGCATCTAATATCACTGAAATTTAAAAAAAAAAAAAAATGTAACTGTTTTATATGATGTAAATATGGCTTTGTGTATTTTTACAATGGTTTGAAATTTTCGAAGAGAAGCAACATTACTATGAGAGGATAAAGACATCATTTCTATTCTTACAAACATAAGGTGTAAAAATAAGCTTCCTGAAATATTAGCTTGAATCATAAATAATTTTGAATTTTGTTTGGCAATTTTATCCTTAAAAAAAATTAAGCACAATTACATTTTATTCAATATTTTCGCTATAATTTGCAATGACCTTTCGATCCCAATTGAGCATCAGGCAACCCTTCGATACCAATTGAGCATCAGGCAGCCCTTCGATACCAATTGAGCATCAGGCAGCCCTTCGATACCAATTGAGCATCAGGCAGCCTTTCGATACAAATTGAGCATCAGGCAGCCCTTCGATCCCAATTGAGCATCAGGCAGCCCTTCGATCCCAATTGAGCATCAGGCAGCCCTTCGATCCCAATTGAGCATCAGGCAGCCCTTCGATTCCAACTGAGCATCAGGCAATGCTCTGAACCAAATTGAATACCAGGCAACACTCCTAACCAAATTGAGCTTCAGGCAATGCTCCAAACCAAATTGAGTAAAATTCCACAGGTTTCAATATAATTTTTTAGACTTTTGGATTTGGCTTTCCTTAGACATATTTTTCCCCATCAAAGTGTTTTGCAGTGATAAAAAAAAGGCAATAATCAGTTGGTGCAAGGTCAGATGAACAAGAACCGACCAGCTCTGTTCCAAAGTTTTTCTTGCCCTTTGTGGCCTCACATTATCATGTAGGAGAACAACATATTTCTCATTGAAGAGTGTAGGATACTTTTTGACCAAACTTATGAACATATTACACCTACTAGCGGTTGTGAATGCTAATAGGGTTGTGGGTTTTGTGTGTATTTTTAAAGTGAATGCGTGTGTTTAATATATAAACAAAGAAGATAGAAGAAGCATACAAAAACAAAAAACTGGAGTTTCTGCTATGGACATTTGTTTCTTTTATGCCAACTGTATTGAAACAAAGTTAAATGTCTCTTGAGTATAGCTGCTTTCCTTTTTGATTCAGAAATTATTTATGGAAAGTAAGGATAAAATGGGTAAAGATGGTAAAGCTCAAGTCAGCTTTGTGCCGAGTTTGGATGGCTGAATCTCTACTTTATGAGTAGGGCTGCTGAAAACACATCTGATTGGAAAGTGGAAACAGTTCAGTCATCAGTGGACCGGGGAAACTAACATTTTCCCATGGGAATGATATTACTGCAGGGTTCACATCTTGAAGCCAAGAGAAGAAAGAGAAAGATACCGTCGTTTTTGGAAGTGGGGGTCATAAAATCACACATGTGACCGGTTACTTTCTAATTCGCATCATAGGAAAATGAATTTATTTATTTTTCCTATTATTTATTATTATTATTATTTTATTTATTGGCTTTATTTCATATTCCACAAGGAATAAATGTGCATTTAGTGTTCGGTTAAGTTTTAAGAACTCTAACTGTGTATTATAATCAGTTAGGATGATGCATTCGTCATTACAATTGGTTCTGAAAAACAGAGATTACTCATACCACCCCCTCATAGGTGAACGAGTCACATTTCTCTCTATTCTCCTTCTGCAGGTTGTAACAGGACAAATTTCATCCAACTAAATTTCAATAGTAAACCAAATAGGAATAAATCATCATTTCTGTGAGTAGAATTCATTTGAAGTGTTGTGCCAACCTGTCAGTTGAGGCCCTATTGCCTCAATTAAGTATTGCTATATAAACTTTATTGCCCACCTTGTCAAACAAGCTGCCAGTAAAGAGGGTGAAATAAAGCAAAAGGGAAAGAAAAGGAAGAAAATTAAAACAAAATACAGAAGATTAATCGACAAGTGTTATAATGAAAGACATTATAAATCTACTCACCAGTTGGAGGACCTTCACCTTTGCACATCATAAATAACCTCTGACCCCATCCTATGTCATACATCTGACCTGAAATAGAGTAATACCAGAATGTTAAGGAGAGATCTAAATGAATGCATAGTTTACAATTATTTAACAATTATCTGGAGAGCCATGATCATCTGCGTCCTGAAAGGATTTAGCAGAGAAAAAGATTAAAAATTTAAAAGCATACACGCTCTAAATTTATTGAAATTTTTACCAAAAAGCATATTTGTTTAAGTCCATCTTTATTAGTCTTTTCTATAAACTATGAATTGAAATAGATTTTTCTTTCCCAATATTGGGTTGGCTTGGTCAAGTGGTTGCATTTCTAGCAGTTTTATTACTTGTACTATGGAAGAAAGTGGAGAGAGAGAACTGGTCTGTGTCTGTGTGTAAATCCCTTGTCTAGCAATGTGAACAAGAAATCTGGTTACAACTCTCTTGTCTAGTAATGTGAATGGGGAATATGGTTACAACTTTCTCTACCAGCTTAAAACTGGCATCTTTATTCTCTTCAAATCAAATAACCACCTACCTTGCAATTCAAAATGGCTCCTTTTTATGGATTTTGCTACATCAACTTGAACAGATGATAGATCAGTGAAATCAAATCATTAATTTCATTTTTTAAGGTTTTCTTTGTTCACAAGTGCCTCCCCAAAACATGGTTTCCTCAAATAGTTTCTGGGTTTGAAAATTCCTCTCCTAAAATCTTCTTTTTTTTTTTTTTTTTTAAAATAAAGATTTCCTTAAAGTCAATGTAATTTCACTAAGGAATCTTCCTCTTTGGAATCAACCACATGTTAAAGCCCATGCCTATCCTGGGCAAAGATTTGCCTATTCTACTCAATTTTACTGGATTTCCTCAAGTTAGATTCAGGTTCAATAAGCTTTTCAATTAGTTTTTATTTTACATTGGACTTTGTTATAAGGAGAGAGAAAAGCGCAAAGCTTTTCTCCTCTATTGATTAAAACATAGGTTTAATGTGTATGTAACAAAAATGTATGTGTAAATTTTGTTCATGTCTTGTGGCTCTCAAACATCTGAATTTTATCTTATGTGGTTCTTACATTAAGCAAGTTTGGCCACCCGTTATAAACTAACTAGCACTTATCTACATATCCTCATAACACCTACTCCCTTCCAGTATACCCTTACAAAATCCCCATTTAGTAGCCTTCTACCTTGAGTGACTCTTGAGCCTTGTATTATTGGGTGAACAATAGTAAAAAAAGAAGTTCAGATAGTATATAAAGTTACTTGCTGTAACAATCTGCACACATTATTACAAAATAAAATCTTTATAAGCTTCCTGAAAAGGAAGAACAAATAAAAAGGCTATATTCAAACATCTAATACAATTGTTTTTAAACCTTTTTATCTCACCTCACTCTTGAACCAATAGTTACACTTTCATGGAACACTTATATTATAATAATCAAAACAGAGTATACTTATTAGGATTTATTTATTAACACAAACAAAACAATTTATTATAATTTGTAATAAAAAATAAAATTCTTTAAATTTTTTTTTATTTTTCTGTTTATTATGATTTAATATTTAATGATATATATATATTTATTATGACAATGTTATAATATGTATGTTTATTATGACAATGATATAATATGTATATGTTTATTATGACAATGATATAATATGTATATGTTTATTATGACAATGATATAATATGTATATGTTTATTATGACAATGATATAATATGTATAATCAATTAGAGGTTTTAATTTTGTCATGTACACTTGTGGTGCTTTTGATTTCTTACAAAAATAATTTAATCACTGACACTTAAAAATTTTGTGGCACACCTATGATTCTATTGTGGTATACTAATTGAAAAGTCACTGATCCAATATCTTTGTGTCGCTATTATTTGTTTAATAGGCCAAAATCTTTACCTTCAATCGGATCAATCTCATCTGCACAAAAATAACTTTTATGAAAATATAACTTTACTTACCTTCTGGTTGCAAGTGGATTTCTTCATTTTTCAGAGAGGCATAGTTTAGAAATGGTGGTGCAACAAGAACCACAACAGCAATCTTCCATCCCCAGGAAAAAATCTGTGAGCATAAATTGGTTCCTTGTTTTTTTGGTTTTGATCTCTGCATGTAAAAATAAAAATCAAGATTTATTAAATTGTTGAAACTGAATGCCGTCATCTTCACTGATATCATCAATCAATTATCTTCTGATGTCAGTGAATTTGAAGCTCATCATCAAGTTAGATCAAAAAACATAACACTTCAAAAGCAGAAGAGAATTCATTCTGATAGTTCAGAAAATGGAACCAATATAGTCAAAATTTCAATCCTAACTAATCATGTCATTTGGTAGAAGAGTTTTGGAAGGAAGTAGGTAAGACATGCAAGCCTTCCGCAGGATGTAAATAGATAGGTGTGAATACAAACAGCTTTCTTGTTCCAAAATATTTTCCAGTCAATCCAACAATTCATTAATCAAATGAGAATTTAAATAAAACAAAAAAAGTGAATAGTGCAATTTCAAAGATGTTGAAAATAAAATCTGTGTGCACCAGGCATTATTAAAAAAAATATATATCAATATTTGAGAGATCATATATTTTCTATAATAAATATATATGGAGAGTACTTAGGTAACAATTTCAATGAAAGTTCCTTGTCTATGGATTTATTTTATTTGTATTTTCTTCAGTTAAACATTTTCCTGGTTTCAGGCAGAGTTTAAATATAAATAACCCAATGTTCTGTTTTCATAAGCAATTATTAAAGAATTTTTTTTTTTGCAGATTAGTAAGAGTTTGTTCAATGATATTCATCATGACATGTTGGCAGGTTTCGAGTACAGTCTTTATATGTTCATATGTCATTTGTATATATATATATATATATATAACATATATTCATATGCTATGTCATTTTCTCCCCGACTCCCCACAAATATCACGATACCTTCTTTTATCTATATAATTAAACTGGAAAGTGTAATTTTTACTAAAATATGTTGGAAATTTTCCAAATCTTCATCTGAAATCAAGAAAATACAAATCTTAAGTAAAATGGTCACAATAGATGGAAAAGAAGAAAGTGTCAGTTTAAACTGACACCAGGAGGATATGGGTTAAACAGTTGCTTCAAATATACAACACAGGGTTCAATTAAATGCAGTAATTTAGTATAATAAATGCAATTTCTAATACACTCGAGATAAATAAAGCCACAGGAGATGTTAAGTAGTTTCTAAGAAAGAAGACACATTTTTTTCCCTATAAAATATCTCAAATTCCCTATAAAATATCTCAAAAAAACAAACAAAAAAATTCAGTGTTCTATAAATCAAAGCTCGGTGATAGCAGTTGACTTCTTTTAATTATTACATTCTAAATAGTTACCATAAATTTGGGACTTCTCAACCTCTGAGGAATTTGACATGATTAGTCAGGTTTTCATACTGAAATATGAAATTCAGGGGGTAAAAATGGAGATAGTGGAGAGGGCTACGACGTACAAGAAAAAAACGACCCCCACCCCGACGATTGTGATGGGTGTCTAATGCAGGAGCATCCTATAAGCAGCAAAATACGGTATCTGATATTTGGTCAGATTTTGGGAAGTAGATTGGACTGAAACCAGTTCAGTACCAGCCGTTGTATATTCTTTTTTTAAATTGTATACATTTTTAAGCATTAATATACCATATTTGATGGCAAATAAGACAGTTTCCACAATAAAAGTATTTCCTAGGTTTTGTATATGAAGTTATATGACAAACTAATGTTAACTAGCTGGCCTTCTTCAGAAGCGCAATGGCTATCATGTCTCTGGCATAATATCTGACTTAATGCAATTGTTCTTAATAAATTGGATAATGGAGGTCATGTTGAATGCTCGTGCTTTTAGATCCTTTCCTATTTATACATTGGGTCTCCCAAGGTCCTGCTTTCTTCCTAATTTTCATGAGCAACATTCCCAAGGTCCTCATTTCCCAACTCAGTATTTATACTGATGACAACTATTTGCTCCTGTCTCAATATGAAGTCCAACAAAGTAAAACTGTCAGCTGCTCTCAAAAATGACCTCCACTCAGTTGTTAAATTAATTGGGGCAAGAAATGGCTTGTAAATTTTAAAGCCTCCAAAACGAAACTGCTATCCTTTAATCGTCATAGAGAACCATTTTTTGCCTTCCTTTAGCATGGCTGATGCTAACTGCCAAGAAAGAAACTCATTCCCCCTTCTTGGACTGACATTTTCCACTGACATGAAGTGCAGTGATTATATTGGATCAATTGCTAGGTCTGCTGCTAGGAAAATATTTCACTGTATCATGTCAGACAATTTTTCTTGCCAGAATCCATCTTGCACATTCATAAATTTACCATTCATGCATTGAATATTGCTGCCAGATCTGATCTGGAGTTCCTGTAATATATCTTGAGGTTCTCGACAAGGACGCATAATGAGGAAAGAAGGCCAAGACAATTTAATACTCATGGGAGATACTGAAGGCGAGTGAAGCAGGAGAGTAAGTAACCTACTTAGTCAACTTGTATGAATGGATGACAGAACAAAGGACAAAGAGAGATTGTAAAGAGTTACTTTAGCAACAAAGACAGCCATTTATGGAGAGCCATGGTCACCTAAATACTTGCTACAAAAATCGTAGACTGGTCCAGGATGGCAAACTACTGGTCAGAAGATCCTGTCAGTGATTGATTGCCTTTAAGTTTCTGATATGACCAAAAAGGCATGAAGACATTTGAATGGCTGCAAGAATTTGAAAGATCACCATGCCTCCGGCACTCAGGTTCCTTAGTGAGAAAATCATATAATATTCATAATAAATAACTTTTAACAAACACTAAACTATTTTTCAATTTACAATCTACAAGAAAAGAAAAGAGGAACATAATTCCAGCAGTCATAGGCTAATACCATATCAAACACAAATTGGTATCAGAGAAATTAACATTTTGCAAATGAAGAGTAAAAAGAACCAGATTTTTCAATGTTTTAAAACTGAATTTCTACTCAATTCAGTTTTTTTTAATGAATAAAATATTACAATACTCGAAATCAAGAGAAAATGGATTACTGACAATCATTCAGGATGATCAAGAAAATTGAACAGAGTGTCCTTAATACGGAGCAATTTCTTGGGAGAATATTAAGTACCAGGCATTAAATACTTCAAGAGACGAAAAGAAGATATTATTGTTAATAATGAAACATATATGGACTGATGCAAGCATACTTGGAGAAAGCAAATATTAGTAACTAACAATACAGAGAAAAAGTCATGCGCCTAGTTACAAGGAATACTAATTCTAATCCTTAGTTACATAAAAAGCAGGGAGATTACTCATGGTGATAGCAACACATCAAGTGAAAGTGAGGTGATGCTATTACTCATGGTGATAGCAACATGTCAAGTGAAAGTGAGGTGATGCTCACATAATAGCAGGAAAATAGCAGAATTAATTATTCCAGGTCTTAACAAGTGCACATTAACCCATTGTACAACAAATACAAGGCCCATGAATCACTCAAGGTAGAAAGGTTACTGTGTGGTATTGCAGGGGCATAAAAAAAAAGGGGCAAGAAGTGAAGTTCATGGAGTTATTCAGGAAAGATAACTGTTAATCCTAGACTTGAAGAAGTCAAGATTATAATGATTAGGAAAACATCCTGCAGCATATTTTGGGAAGAAGCTATCCAAGTGGAACTTCTTAGTAATGGAATATGAAAGGAATGAAGACAATTCATCCTTGTCTATGTAATATGGCAGGTCCAAGTTGAAAAGGTCAGTGCTGGTGAGACCAAGGAATATAACTCATCAAAAAACTTGACATGGAAATAGCCATAGAGTAACAAGGGGATGGCAACATTTCATCTTGTGGGAAAGGGGCTGTAGAGTGGAAAATAATTCATCACCCACAAGGCCATGTAAAGACTTTTGAACTCAAAGCAAGCAAGTGAGGACTGGGTGGCTCCAGCCCAGACACGGCAACAATACTCTATTTTTGGTCTGATCTGATTCTTGTAAAGAGAGTAGAGCTGGAGGAGTTAGATACTTACTAGATTGATACAATGAGCTGACTAGTTTTAAATCAAATTCCTCAAAGATTTTTTTGAGATAGAAACCTACAGAGATAGATCAGATGTCATCAGTACAAAGTCTTTAAAATCAGTAACTTGTTCATTGATGAGTTGAACAAACTCACCATTTTCTTTATTGCATTATATTTGTTCCATTTTAGCGAAATAGTTCAGAGAGACAATAAAGATTAGATTTACTAAATTCAAGAGAGATCACACTGAAATTGCAAACTAAAAAGATTGTTTCTCATAAAATAAAAACATTTAGAGGGAAAATATGTTAGAAACATAGTGGGTTAAGGCACATTTCAAGGGTAACGGTTGGATTTTATTAAAGATGTTGGATTCCTGCATGTGAACAAAGTGGGTCTTTCGTGCTGAACAAAGTCAAAGGTGGGAATCAAAATGGCAGATAAATAAAACTGGTCTTAACTGGAACTGGAGAAGGCTCTGAATCTGAAGATTCATCAGGCTCAGCAGGCTGGATTTTATAGTTGTACTTTCTTGAGATTAAATGTCCAGATTCCTATTAGTCAAATCAGTGAATATCTTAGATTCAGGAGAGATTCCAAAGACAAACAGAAAGAATGAAAAATGGTAAAGTTAGTTTTTAATGGAGTTCTAAAATAAAATTCCTTAAAGAAAATTTTGGTCTTCTGAAAAAGAAAACATTTACAAGAATCAAGAAAACCCAAGATTAGTTTCCAGAATTTGTTTTTGTTTTGTTGCCACTATTTGAATAGACTGGTCCATTAAAAAAAAAAAAAAAAAAAAAAAATGGAGGGAGGAATAATTTTTGCAGATTAGTAGACTTTGGACCTTCCTTTGGTCATGACACTTGTCAGAATAAAAAACTGATTAGTTATCAATTTAGAAGATAGGGTCCTGTTTATAATAATGGTAAAGTGTCAAATTGACCCCAAATTTGCTGGCTTTAGACTAAGTCAACTGTTATTGTGATTTTCTAAGAGTATTTTAGATGTGGCACAAGGCTGAAAGTATGGGGCACCCAGTGAAGATCAAACTCATTCAGCACACCACATCAAGGAGCCCCAATGATTTTCTAAGTATAGCTTAAATGTGCCACAAGGACAAAATGGGGCATCCAGTGGGAATTGAACACACTATTCAGCCATAAATGATTTAGCGAGACAAGCTTGCTAACCATTACACCAGATCAAGGTGATTCAGCTGTAATTTATAAAAGTCAAGTTTGAAAATCTGGTAACATGTGTATTTTTTTTTTTTTTTTTTTGCATTTAATTTTTTTTGTTAAACCATTTTTAAAAACTTTGTGTGTGATTTTTGTTAGAGTTACATACACAAACATTTGAGTTTCATAATTATTTACCTTAAATTAAAAATAAATGGATACATAATTTTATTAATTTATGCAAATTTTTGTTATTTACTTAAAAATGTAAATATCTATTTAGGAGGGACCAGACCGAGCATCTGACAGCCTTATGCAACTAAGTTTGCCAGATCTTGCCGTCTCAATTCCCTCGTCCACCAAAATCAAATTCACGTGAATGGCTGCCTCGTCAAATTCTCTTTGAATAATCAGCCTTCCTAATAGGAGTAGGCTGGGCCTTCACAGCCATCTCTGCCACCACCACCACCACCAGAGGGGAGAAAAAGAATAAGAGAGGGTGACAATCCTGATGCAAGTGGATGATGACTATAGATCTGTTTAAGAGTATTTAAGAGAACTCTTTTTGTAACCCCAAATGAAAAAAGTCTATTTTCATATGCAAAACAGCTTAGGCTAATAACTCTGCAAAAGTCAGGGATCAATTTGACATTGCATTGATATTATAAACAGGACCCCACTTTTAAATTGATAACAAATATTTTTCAATTCTGACAAGTCTCAGGAAGGTCTAAAGAATGATAATTAGCAAAAAGTATTTCCAAGAAATTTTCATGAGTCTATTTAAGTAGTGTCGTTTTGTTCTTTTAATAATACTTTCATCTTGCTTTATCATCTTCAGAACTCATTACAAATTAAATGTTGCCTTGTTAGGAATAACAACAACAATGTTGTGAGTCAGAAACAAATAAAGACAACAAAGTCTTGCTGACTTCTGTAGCAAATACAAGTGTTGTCTGGAACATTCATATTGATGTAAATTTTTCAACTTATAAAACAAGCAGATAATTTTGGATTCCTGAGACAAAACGATTTGTGAAACGGAGAAAATTATTTGTAAAATAAATGAATTGTACCAAATAAATGACGTGCTGGAGGAGAAAAATGACTAAAGGAAATCATTTAATCAGGTCGGCATTTGTATTTAGTATACAAGAGTAGACAAATAGACCATTAAAAAATATTACTACTTTTGTCCCATAATAGTTGATGCATTTGCATACAGATTTTATACACTAAATGTAACAACGATGGTGGGACAGAAGTAGTAACATTTTTTAATGTTTATTGCTCTACTCTATTGTACCAAATACAAACAATGTCTGGAATAGTCAGGTCAGTGGAAATTTTTCAATTTATAAAACAAAAAGAATTTTTGATTCCTGAAAAAAAAATAATCGTACCTCGTACCAATGAGGATTTTGCCCGCAAATAATCATGGTGCAGATAAAATTATTTGAAAAATAATAAGTCTGCTGTATGAAATAAACACCATAGCAAAGGAAGAGAAAATGTAGTGATTTAATTGTCTCAGCATTTGTATTTGGCATACAAGAATAGTTGAAAGAAAATGTTTTGAATATTGATTTCATTATTTTTATTTTAATAGCCTTCATTAAAAGCTCAGAGAATATATGAACAAAATCATTATGAAAATATTAGGTAACCCAAAAAGTCTTTGCAGTTTTATTTCCTGCTTGTTTCATTCATTGAATTCATAGAGTACCCATTTCTCTAACATTAGTCATTTCTTTTTCATGCAATACAGAAGAACTTTAACCTGACCAGTTTGAAGTTGATTAAATTTAACACATGTTCTCAGTTGGTCATGATTAATGCTTAACCTGTCTTCTTTGATAAAATGGATCTTTGTGTACAACACATCTGATTAAAGACAAAACCAAAACAAATTAAAAAAAATAAATATTGAACTCCTTAACAGTACAGTTATAAACTACAGACAACAGTATATATTCTACTGCTTTTGTTTCAAGTGTAAATAAGTTTTCATACATTTTAAACTGTTATGCCAATTTCACTCATTACAACCGTAATACTTTTGAAGGTTATCTTGTAATAAATGAGATGTAGAGAATTCATGTTACTGAAAATGTTTTATTCATTCAAGCTGAAAAAAAATAATTGCGGTTAGTGAATTTTTCATTATTCTCATCACTAAAAGGGAAATTACTGAACCAATTAATCTCACAGACAATTACAAGTTTGATAACCCACTATCATGGCGTTTACCAAACAAATCTCATCATCAAATATCTATGCTGATCATGAGTGCACTCATGCATGTGTGTGGGGGGACAGTTATTGGTTCAGAAAATGAAATCAGCAGAGTCCAAATTCGAGCTTAACTTGTACTGATGCCCTTGGGAAAGGCATGAAGCCATCTATACTCCCACAACAGTTATGGGTTAAAAATTATGGTAGAATGGGCACTTTAGCTTTGGGTAGCAGCCATTTTAGGAGATGGACAATTTTGAATTCAAAACCATGGAAAGCAGTGAGCAGTCACTCCACTATCTTTCCCAAGAAGTAGCAATTTGTTGTTAGTTAAGAAAATAAATCTGTGAAGAGCCATAATTTCATGTGCACCGATGAAAGATGGCAGTATCTGTCTATATTTCTGAGATGAGGTATTATGTACACTATTTACATTATTTGGACTATTGTCCTCATATTTGTCGCCATATTTATTACGTTTCCGCCGTTGTATGCTCCGGCCTTCTTCAGGTGGTTGGAATGTCGAACTGAACCCTTTATTTCACTTACTGTGTTAGACTGTTCTAGTTCCACATGCCATGCTTTAATGAATGTCAGTTGTCATTAAAACATGGCATGTGGAACTAGAACAGTCTACCCCAGTGAGCGAAATAAAGGCTTCAGTTCGACATTCCAACCACCTGAAGAAGGCTGGAGCGTACAACGGCTGAAATGTAATAAATATGTATGGCGACAAAGATGAGGACAATAGTTCGAATAATGTAAATAGTGGAAGATAGCAGCATTTATAAAATAAAAAGATGAAAATAAATAAAATTTTATAAGCCATCTTGAGATAAAAATCAGTTCCTTATGATAATACTCATCTCTTCAAACTCTTTTCTCCATCAGTGTCATTCTAAATAATATAAAGAACAGGGATTTGAATTTGCTTAAAGCATTCAAATGATACTGAAATAAGAAACTAAAAAACAAAACAATGAACCAATTTATTCCAATGCAAAAGACAATCTTCATATTCTGGTGAGATTCTATAATTAAAATGAATGCTTGATATGGATAGAAGACAGATTTCGTTTTTGTTTGTTATGGCCCCTGGAGAAATGCCAAAAGTTAATTTAATCACAAGAAAATGTATGATTTATTAAAGTTTACTTTCTCATAAATGCTTTATCATTTGTTTTCATCTTGATGACTAAAAAGTTTCTTTAAAAGTACGATAGAGAGAGACAGATAGACATACATACAGACATCTATAGATAGATAGATAGATAGATAGATAGATAGAGAGAGAGAGAGAGAGAGAGAGATAGAAAAATCAATGCAAATATGAAAATTAAGTTCATAATGAAAAAGAACATACTTTTCAGAAAAATGCCCTCATCTGAAAAGTGGCCAAACATTTTCTTTTCTAGAAGATTTTTTTTCAATAAACATCTTTATTGTATACATTGAAATTAAACGCATGTGAGAAAAAATGAACTCCTGATTGCTAGAAACAACAAATTGATATTTAAATCAATATCAGAAAAGGACAAGAGATTATTTTCATAATAGTTCTTAACTGCCAGACACAAACATAATACGTTTATTGAACTGCCATTAATAAGGTTTCAACTAATTATGTAAAAAGAAAAAAATATTCATTGGCAACATGCCTTCTTGCATCATTTTTATTAAAACAATCTTGAAAAAAAAAAAAAAAACTGCTTAATGTTCCATTCAGTGTTTAATAGTAGACAGGTAAGTCCCCATATTACTTATACAGGAGGAAATCTGAGGAAATTAGAGTTTCTTCAAATATAATGAAAGCTTTATAATAACAATTGTAATAAAGTTAGAGAAGTAAGACAAAAAAGTCATATTTCAATGTAATAAAAATGAAAACCAATGCATGATCATATAATAATAATTCAGTGTTTATTAAACACATTTAAACACTTTTATTTTCAAGTAACACGTTATTATTGCTATACATCCTGAAGATTGATGATCACTCTAGGTGGTTCAGGGTTTGCACAAGTCTCGACATCCCCTCACCCCAGGAAGAGTGGCAGGGTGGGGTCCAAGATAGTCAGTGGAGGATTAATTGCAATGAATGCCAAACTTCCAATGATCTCATACTTCACACTAGCACACGTATGCTCAACCAGTTTGAATTCAGAGATTTTCTTCTTCTAGAATGGTTGCCAACCAAGGCTAGAGAGCCCAGTCTGCCCTGCTATTTAAACTACAACTAATGTGAGAAGACATGCGTACCTGCCTCTCCCAGAAGCATTAATGTAAAGAGAATGCAACAGACTGAACCAGAATTAGAAAGCCCACTGATCCCACAATCAACAGTGTAATAAAATGGATTTTAAGAGAAAAACCAACATTCAAAGCAAATCTATTTAAATTTTAATAACAAACAAACATTTCTGAAGAGAATTATTTTATTGCTTTATTTTCTTATAATTTGATGAATTGTAAATTTGATTTCATAAGCAGGGCAAGGTTTCCTTTAGAAATATTACGAAGAAATTCACAACTCCAGTTGACCAGAACAAGAAAATTAAATTGTCTATTATAAAAAATTTCAAACAGCTAACCTCATTGTCAATAACAACCCACCTGCAAGATCCAAATCACAAAGGACTAATATTATTTATGAATTTATATACCCCTTAAGGAATGGTGTTCACATTCAAACCAAATTCATTATTATATTGGACATACCACTACATGCCTATCAAGAAGACTCCCATTACATCTCTGACCATAGCATAATTAGGGCACATTTAAAACGCAAACGGGAACCTACCAAATTCTGTCTGCAACATACTCATAGAAAATAGGACTAGAATAGCTTCATCCACATGAAAAAGGCTAAAAATAATGGAAGCATTAATAATAAAAAAGAAAAAGTCAACACTGAATATCAACTATGAACATGGCCTTCAATGTGCTGACAGTGTTTAGAAAATAAAAACATTCCCATCACTATAGATACACATATGTAAAAAAATTTAAATATTCAGTTAAAAAAAAAAAAAAAAATCATCCTTGATAATGGCTAATAGAATAGCCGAAAGCAGTCGGATATTTAGAACATTTGAACAGTTTTTACACACTTTATGTTCATATAAGAAAACATTTATACAAACAATAGTATAAAAAAGTTTCATTGCAGTACCTTGACAGTCCTCTTTAATGAACCTTGTACAAATGGGATTGCTGCCCAAAATATACAATTATGGTGGACATAGGTTTGGTCTGAAGATCTGACTGAAGCATGAAACTGACAGTCACCATCCAATGTTGAATTCTATGTCTACATTCTCAATATCTATAAATGATTGATCTCTAATATTGAGCATTCTTCCCCTATAAATATAGTATATTTTAAACAATATATATTATTCATATATTCCTTTTCTTGTTATTTGCATTCGGACTATTATACTAGGTAAACTTCTCATTCCACTGTCCATGTCTGGGCATATTGTGGTGAATGCACATCAGTACAGACTCAAAAGAGGCCCCAAATCACATGCAGACATGTCTGTCAAAGGCAGTTACATTTGGGTTTTCTCTGTTAGCAGCAAAACAGCTTGGCATGTTCAGATACAGGCCTCTCTGCAACTTGTCATGATCCAAGTTTCTGTCGTCTATCAATAAAAATGATGGGAAAACCTGGCAGTTAGCAGAGGGTGAGACAGTGTTATGTGAAGTCAGTCCTTTAGATATTTTGTTTCTCAAGTTGCATGCCACTCACCATGCTGAGATTTATGTGACTGTTATTCTTATTTTCTCCAGTCTTTTACCCTTCTCTGCCTGTTACCCAGTAGTTGTTGAAAAAGCAATCGTTTAGGTGTCCCCACCCCAACCTCAACACACCCTTGCCATATTTTACAAGATATCTCATCTAGTTTTTTTTATTTTTAGTACTGCTTGCCTTGTTTCCATTGAGTCCAAGTACACACTGTCTGGCCCAGGAATTGAACTCATGATTACTATGTTACCAAAATTCATGAACCAACACCTTCATCCATAAGGCTATACTAGTTTCTCATGTATATAAGTGCTCTATTTTAAATTCTTTTAAAATAGCTTTCTAATACATATAAAAAAAATAACATTTTTCTTTTATTTACCCATTTACATCATTGTAAGTAGGTAAATAAAAGAAAAATGTTAATTATATATATATATATATATATATATATATATATATATATATATATATATATATATATATTAATCAACAACAAAATTATTTGTACACCCATCAATTTTGAATATTTTTATCCATTTCTCAGAAGGTAATGCCCTGTGTGATGCCAGTTTTGATTTTTTTATATGTTAATAAGCACAAAAAAAGGAAAATAAAACTCAATTTTCAGAACAATAGGTTAAATACAACAAATTTGACAGGTGAATTGTGCAAATAGGAAAAAACAAAATTGTTGTTGACTCTGCGTGTATATATATATATATATATATATATATATATATATATATATATATATATATATATATATATATAATTAATAGATAAACTTTGATCCACAGTATATATTTTTAACATATACTGCACCTATGGTTCATAGTTTACACAAAAGCATTTGATGGAGTGTTTTATCAGTGAGGTGAATGTCACACAGAGAAGAATGAGTGCTTAATATATTTATTCAGCACCAGTATCCAGTGCTAACAGATACATACAAAAAACACAGAACAATAAGTTACAAAACAATTAACAAGACAACTTACAAGGAATAGAGGAGGGTCAAATGCTGTATAGCCAGACGAAGTAAGATCAGTCTGAATATTAATCAGCTTAGTATCAACTTACTAATCAACTGTTAAAGTCCTTAATCATAGACTATTTAAGACTATGAGCCAGGCTATCTGGTAGAGTGTTGAAGAGGTGCTAGCTACTCTACAACATAAAGTATGACACAAAACCTATGTGAACTACTATGAAAACGATCTGCAAAATATAGCAGACTAATTCGGAACATTTACTGGGAAGAAACAGCCTGCATGCAGATGAAAAACAAGTTGAGCAAGTACACAGAAACAGAAAGAGAAGTAAGATAAAGATGTGTTTTCTCACCAGATCTAACTTATAGAGCAGAACAATCCTAAGAGTCTGAGAAAACCTACCAGGATATATTATGAGCTTGACATAAGCTATGCAGATGACATTGTTTTGATGGCAGACTCGGAAGGGAAACTAAAATAAAAGCTCCAAGATCTGTGGTCATCAGCAAAAGTGACAGTGAGCTACAAATTTTAGACATAAGAATCAAAAAGGTACAGATATCTAACTCCTTGAGAAGTGCGGTAACAAAGAATGGAAAATATGACAGACATCCAGAAGCACATTGGAATAGCCTTCCAGAAACTAAAGTATCACGAGGTAGGAAAGTTTTGTTAGAAACAAGAGTGCTTTATTGCTGTCATATCTATCTCCTACATGGAAGTTTTCCTCACATACAGAGCAGTGAGGCACAAGAATTCACACTAATTCAACTGGATAGTTCCACTCAATAATCACCTGCAGTCATTAGCCTGAGACCACTATTTAGACACCTTTTTTAAAACATATATTTATAAGTCTAGAGTGTCATACTTGAACCTCAGTGTCGGTAGTTACTCATTTTCTTCCTATATGATAGATGTGAATGCTGGATCATTTCTTTACAAATGAAACATAGACATAAAGCAACAGAGAGGTGGTTCCGCAGAAGGATGCTGAGAATACCATAGATTGAACACATGAATAATGAGAACTTGAAAAGAAAACAGCAACTAAAAGGACACTTAAAAATCAGAAAGAGATGGTTGACATTTCTAAGACATATAATGAGGATAAAGGGCTCAGAAAATTTAACACTCATAAGGCCTATTGAAGGAGAGAAGAAAACATTATATAAGTTACCTAATAAATTTATGTGAATGGATGGCCAAAGAGAGATGGTAAAGAGTTAAACATTGCTTAGAGCTACAAAGAATAGGAAGTTGTGGAGTGCCATGATTGCCCTCATCCTGAAGGGAGATGGCGCATAAAGAAGATCAAATGTTGTCAGATACTTTTTTTTTTTAAAGAGTTATTATCCACACTATCCTTACTTTGGTTACGCTTTCCAAAATGAGAATCCATACAAATGTTCCGCTTGTTTGTATGTACAGCCATTATGCTTGTCTACTTAGGATCAGTATCTGCCTGATCTCATGGCCCTTCCGAGATGGAATCAGTTACACTTTCTTCTACACCTGCAAAGGAATTGAGAACAGCAAGAGAGGGAGAAGTGGGGTAAAAGAAGAAAATTTGGAAAAGGAAAGGTAGAATATAAGAAAGCTAAAGAAAAAGAAAAGGAAAGAAGGTGAAGGAAAACATATATATGAGATAGCGAGAGAGAGAGAGAGACGGAAACGAGAGAGAGAGAGAGAGAGACGGAAACGAGAGAGAGAGAGAGAGACGGAAACGAGAGAGAGAGAGAGACGGAAACGAGAGAGAGAGAGACGGAAACGAGAGAGAGAGAGAGAGACGGAAACGAGAGAGAGAGAGAGACGGAAACGAGAGAGAGAGAGAGACGGAAAAGAGAGAGAGACGGAAAAGAGAGAGAGAGAGTGAGACAGACAGGCTTGGTTGTTGGATATCCAAGAAACAAGATTGGAAGACAGGCAGGAATGGATGAGACTAAAAACTGTACTGAAATTCTTTATGGAAAAAGAGAAAAATAGAGATACACTCTTTATTTACATTTGTGTGTATTCCTTTTCCAGGCTGGTTTGCCTTGAGTGGCAACCAGTCTAGGAAAATGAAAATTGAATTCAAACTGGCCTTGAAAATACCCTTGGGAAAGATATGAATCCAGCTCTTCTCCCCCTGGATAGGGGTTAATAGCAGCACAGACTGGATCCTATAGCCTTGCGTAGAAAACTCTGACATCAAACTGACCCAGAAAATCAGGAAGGAGGGACCTGAGGGTAGTTAATAACTCAACATTATCTGGCATTCCCTGCAGCCTGCTTTCTCTCCCCAGATGTTGCACACTTGTGTGCCCTGGGATTGCAGTAGTAGGAAAGAGAGGTTTGCTGTGGTTCAGTGTAAACCACTGCAACCCACCAACCTAGCTGTGCTTGGCTTGTTCATCAATTCTCGATAGACTCCTTTAAATAGTGTATTCCTTATTTGCATTTAGATTAATGTCTTCATCTTTGTTGTTATCACTATAGTAATTGTGACCATAAGTTCAATCCCTGGGCCAGATAGTACAGACTGAGGCTCAATGAAAACAAGACTAGCAATAACTGAATAGTACTTAAAAATATATATGAGAGAGAGACACACACAGACACACACACCGAATATCCATAGACAATGGAACAAGAACAATCTATCCCTATAAATTAAATAAAGGGTTAAGTTCAAAATTCCCTGAAGGTTACTGGATCAGACACTTGGAGAAAACAATGGCCAATATATTGTGATAACAACAACAAACATAAGGACATTAGTCCAAATGTAAATAATATAGATAATGCCAATTCCTCATGAATTTATGCATAGTACTAGACTGATGGCAAGGTCTCATCATTTTACAGTTGAAATGGCAAGAGATGTAACCGTAGGTTCTATGCTAACAGTTTCTTTTCTTGCTTGTGGAACTCTTTCGACTTCTTGCTTTCCAGTCAATTTTAATCTTAAAAATTTTTTATGCATTGTCAATCATTATCTTATTGTCTTAATTCCTGTTCTTTTATTGTTCTCATCCCTTAATGTTTTTTTCTTTTTCTTATATTCTCTCACATTCAGTAACCCCTTGTGTCTTAATGGCTTTATTGCCTTGCTTGGGGTGAAATTATTTAAAAAGAAAAAGAAAAAAAAAGAAAGAAAGAAAGAAAAAAAAACAACCCAGAAATGCAAATAGAAATTCTGCATTCCTTAATCACAGATGAAGAGACTCCAAGTTTGTAAAAGATGAAGATAAAAACATAGATAAGCAACAAGACTGGAAGGAATAGGTGATGTATGAGAAAATACAAGATTGATTTTCACAGGTCCTGGTCATTAATTAATCATTTTTCTTTTTAAGCCTCATCAAGTTCATTTATAAGTAAAGAGTAAGTTTTAATTGATCTATCCTGCTAATTGTGCAGAGTAATTTAAATGAAAGGATGAAAAAAAAAAAAAAAATTTAAAGGCTTCTCCTTAAAGAGAGAGAAAGAGAGAGATAGCATGCAAGAAGATAGAATATGTTCATCCATTAGACATACGGACTATTTAGAGGACATAGGAAAGAATGTAAAAGTGTTTATCGATTGATGAAACAGCTACGATTAATAGCTAACAAGAAAAGAGAATTTTAAACACAAACCAAAAATAAATAAATACATGTTTCTCTATCATTCCCTTTTATTACTTCTTTCTGTTTTTAATGCACATGAGAAAGAGTGTGTGTGTGTGTGATTGAGAGAGATATAGAAAACGTCTGAGTGCATTTATGTACGAGAAAGAAGAGAACATGTATTTGGGCATGTGTGAAAGTGAGAGAAATATATACAGATTGTGTGTATGTGAATAAGAGAGAGAGAGAAAGAGAGATGGAAAGTGTGTATGAGAAAGATAGAGAGGACATGCATTTGGCTATGTATGCGAGAGAGGATATAGAAATTGTGCGTGTGCGGGAATATCTGTATACAAGAGATCCATACAGAGTGTGTGTAAGAGAGAAAGAGTTTGTAAGTGAGAGAGAGATAGTAAAAGCATGTATGTGAGAAGATATACACAGATTGCGTGTGTGTGTTTTGCAAGTGAGAGAGATATAGAGAAAGCATGTATCTGGGTGTGGGAGAAAGTGAGAGAATAGATTTGAATGTGTGTAGAGACATAAATGACTACAAACACTGCAATTATGCGGTGTTTAAACGATCTATGCTGAAAAACAATAAAAAAAACAAACAAAGTCATCATCACTTTTTTTCTTGTTTTCTCAACAGTTGTTTTCTTGGCACATATAAATACAGTGGGGTGCTGAAAATCCTTGACCGGACATACTTCCCCCAAAATCAATTCTCAATGACAAACAGATTTTTTGTGGGGAGGGGGGTGTAAAGAAGTTTGAAAGAAAGCTATGCCAAGTGCATTGAACTGAGTGGTGAATTGTGGAATGACATGCATGTCCCAGAGCACAAAGAACTTTTCAGCACCCCTCACTTGTGCACAAAGTTTTTTTAAGGATTTTATTTTAAAGTTTCTTTAAATAGAAAAACTCTAGATCCAACAAACCCTGGCCCTACTCCTGGCCACACACAATATATTATATATGATGTCTGTTGAGTCTGAATTCAGAGTTGTCCTCCTATGCTGGTTGTTAGAGATCCCAGTCTTCCCTGCTATTTAACCATAGCTGGAGGAAGAGAAGGTATTTGTATGTAAGTGAATGTAATGAACTCTACTGAAATTCAAACTCAGCTCTCTGATTTTTCTTTCCAAGCTACTATCCATTATATCACAAATGCATCCAACAATGGAGGTTAAGAGGTCATTTTGCATCAGGCATGTATCGCAGGTACTAATACCCTGGCTGATATTGCCAGGCACATGCCATGCAATACATGTTTCAAGGCGCTGATTGGCCCACCCTATGTAGTCAGTGTCATGCTGACATTTAAATTTATAAACAACCAAACTATTTTTTAGATAGGTCAGACCATCTTTAGCGAACAAAGAAAATGCGGGGACAGTGTTAAAAATAACATGTGTCCTAACTGCAGGAAAACACTGCTTAACACAGGCTGATATTTTATTAGAGAGGATCTGGCTGACCCTCCCCAACCAAAGCAATTTCAGATACACCAGACACAAATCAGGACTAAACACAAGTGGAGACTTAAAACTTTTCACCCTTTGCTCAATTGTACATTTAATAACATTCCATGGGTAACCGTTATCCTGGAAAATATCATGAATGTGTTTTCTATTTCATCAACATGCCTGCAGGAAGAGCATATCATCAATGCACGATGGGCCAAAGTGGAAATAAAATTTAACTTCTGGGATTTGGGAATTTCATATATTTCCTAATTTTCTGCAAGGTACAGAATTTTATTATAGCAATAAAGAAGGTTAGACTTATTTTACTTTTCATGATTAAAAAGAAAAATGAAAAATAAAACAAACACAGGTGACCGGTTTCACTCTCACTCAACAGAACTGGATCGAGTGATTATATATTGCAATAAAACATAAAAACGATATGTAATGTTAATGAAGGCAGAATACAACTTAGATTGAAATCACATTAAGTCCTAAGTGACACTCCCTCTGTTTACAGAGGGAGGGCTGTCTGGACCAAACATAAATTGTTTCCAACACCTTTATCTGCAACATAGAGCAAGCAGGATTCAAGATGGTTTACGTTCAGTCCAGACAGCCCTCCCTAGTGTCTCTTAGTAATTAACATGATTTCAATCTATCTGAAAATAATTTACACGTGTGTGTGTGTATGAATATATATATATATATATATATATATATATATATATATAGTGATTTTCCAAGCGTAGCTTGGATGTGGCACAAGACCGAAAGTAAGGGGCACCCAGTGAGAATTGAACTCACTACTCAGCTGTAATTGTTCTAGCAAGACAAGGTTACTAACTATTACACCACCTCGAGGTGTCCATATATATATATATATATATGAAGAAATATAGTCTTAAGATGTGCTATATTTATGGGATAAAATGCTCAATATCAGAGATAGAGCATGTGTAAATATAAAAGTGAACATAGAAGTCAACACTTAGAGGCACTCGTGGCCTGACGATAGCATCTACCATGAAACAGACTGTTGCCTCTAAGTGTTGACTTCTATGTTCACTTATATATATATATATATATATATATATATATATATATATACACACACACACACAGAGTATTTTTATTATTTCTATGAAACTCCACCAACTTCGTGGAAATAATAAAAAATGCTCCCATCCAATCCAACTAGATGTTGATAGTTTGTTCACCACGATACCTATAGAGGAGACATTGTCAGTAGTCAGGGACAGACTGTCCTCATACTCATTTCTAGGAGAATGTACCAGTATACCAATAGATAAAATGATAGCTGCTGACTTTTTTGTACACAAACAACACAGTTCAGAATGGGATCAGACATAGTGATAGGATGACGGCTTCACGACATGCTTACCATTATCACCAGCAATGGCTAACATGGAATACTCTGAGGAAATGGCATTAGAATCCACATCACTAAAGCCAACTTTATGGTAGATATACATAGATGACACCTTCATACTCTGGCCCAACCAGGAAGAGGTCCAGCTACTACTGGATCACGTGAACTCAATAAGCCCACTGATACAGTTCAAAATGGAAAGAGAAAACAACTAGCATTGCTGCATGTACTAATATCACGAACAGGGCATGCATTCAAGACATCCATATACCACAAGCTTCAACTTCGATTCCCACCACCCATACAATATAAAAAAAAAAGAAAAAAAAAAAAAGGATCGACCACTGCCTACAACATCAAGTAAAAATCATACTGCTCTTGGTACATGACAGCAGCCCCCACAAACTTTGATAGAAGGGTACAAGATGATAGCACTCAGAAAATGGCCGCAGTCTGCCTAAAGGGCTTCTTATTGAAAAGATACAAAATATTTGTGGCCTATGTAACATCAGGACAATGAGTGATTCAAGTGGTACACAAACATCTCTTCCGAGTAATAGCACCCATAGATGAGAACATGATTAAGGACTGTGTGTACACCATCCCATGCAGCTGTGGCAAGAAATATAAAGGAGGAGCTGAAAAGTTCTCAGCTCAAGCCACTTTCCAAAAATCTAACTAAAAGCATCAGTGTTATTTATTTATTGGCAAAGTTTCTTGCTCTGGTTTAAAAAGTTTTTTTCCAGTTTTATTCCTCTTAAGTTCTTGTACATACAACAATGTATTGTAATTGTATCATTTGAGAAGCATGATGTCCTTGTTTTGTTTATTTGAGGTCGAAATTTCAGTGTCAACTCTAACAGACCAACCAAATAAAAAACTAAACAAAGTCTTACAGATTTATTGTAACTTATTTCACATACCAGGGGTGCTTCACTTTAGGATTTAAGTACCAACCACCTGGGGACATAAAAATGAGCAGACAGAAATAACAAAGAAACCTACTTTTTATAAATTCATTTATTTTAGAAATGTTAAATAATGTTGTGAAAAGTTTACTTTGTTAAGAAAAGCTACACTACACAAAACAACAAAAAATAAACATTTTTTTCCATTCAGGACGAGTCTCTAAAATGTTTAATAAAAATTTTAAAATAAATTTCATTTTCATGTGTGAAATGATAATATTACTCATTCAACTAAAAGCAATTGCGAAACTTGTTTTTGTTTTCCATTTTTTTTTTTATCAATCAATATTATTAATTTAAAAAAAAAAGTCAAACTTTATTTTCGCAGGTTTAAAAACTAAATACTTATTGTTTAGTTTACACAGTTAAATTAATAATTAATCATAAATGTTTTTTTGAGGATTAAGATTAAAGATCAAAGGGCTGACAATAATTAAATAAATAAACCTTTTTTGACATTGAATTCAACAAAAGTTTTTGTTTAATCAGATTACCTGCAACCTGGCCACAAAAATCGTTAAAAAAATTTTAAAAAAATAAAATAAAAAAGTTTATTTTTTTGTTGACGAACCTTTCAGACAACCTGTAAAAAAAACTAATGCCAAAAAATAAAAAATAAAAAATAATCCACAAACAAAAAACTTTCAAAATAATGACACATCAAACAAAAAGAAATCAAACAACAAAAATAAAATAAGTAACTCAGAAATTAATCATTTTGAAAAGAGATAGAAAGTTTTGCAAAAACTTAATTAAAAGGTTTTATTTTATTTTTTTAAAGTTTTTAACGAAGTAAATAACTTTTAAAAATGCTTCTTCTTTTCTAACTAAAATGCGTTTCGTTTTTTTAATCTTCATTTCGTGTTTATTGTTTAAAATTAAAAATCAACATATTTTCTCTAAAATAGAATAATTCCTTTATGGATTATTATTATCAAGAGTAATTCTCTAACAAGAGGCGGGTTTGGGGTATTTATTTTTTTTGTCTTGGTTTTGTTTTCAAATGTTATTGTTATGCAAGGAACAAGGCAAATCACTGAATTTTTTAAACCCTCGACAGTTTCTTTTTGATTTTATTTATTTGTTAAAAAGTATCGCTAACTAAATAATTTAGTTAATTAATTTTAACCATTAATTAAGTACATTATTAACAAGATTTTTTAAAAGATGGATGGATCCTGGTTTGTAAATGGCCAACTTAATTCCTGTTACAATGAAACTTATTTTTTTAATAAATTCACAGAAAAAAATGGTTTCTTTGCTTTTATCAATCCTCAAAAAAGGCTTCTTACAATTATCCCGACAGCAAGAAGAATCACTTATTAATTAAAAATGGATTTTCATTTTACTTTTTAGAGAATTTGAAATAAAGTATGAATAATTTACTTTGGAAACAGGTTTTTTTTATTTTTGTTGATTGCAAAAAAAAAGAAAAAAAAAGAAGACAATGAATAAATACATCTAAAATCTGAAAAAGGATCGGCCACCTGCTGTAGAGTCTTTTATTTATTTATTTATTTATTTATTTCCATCCACCTGGAAATCGATGACGACCCTCAACTCCGGCTTCTAACATTGACACGTGACAACAACGTTACATGCTGCTTTTTTGCGATTGTTAAACAATACAATCTGCAAGATTCAAGCAAGAACAATGTGTTTTATTCAACAGAAATTTAAAACTATCATAAAATATTCATTTTACAACGATAGTCTCTCTACTTTCTCATTTAATAATTAATAATCGTGAAGAGAGGAAAAAAGGTTATCTACGAATAAACACGTTTACTCAGGGGGTCTGGATTTTTTACTGATTAGCGATATTTTCATAATTATAATCAGCTCGTTAGAAGGCGAAGATATGTAACGATGTTATTTTGTTATAGTTTATTAAACAATGCCTTTAAAAGAATTTTAAAATAAACGTAAAAAAAAATATCCAACAAAAATCTAAGACAATGATTTATTTGTTGAGGGAATAATCGGAATGTTTCTTTCACATGAACAACAAAAAAGTGTTAAGTGAAATTGAAATGGTTTTTCATTGTACGGATGTCCAACAGAGGTGTAATCAAATAAGATTTTTATGTTTTCTTTTCGTTTTGTTTCTTCAAATGTTACAATCAAAGATAGAAACCGAAACTAAAAATTTTAAACAAGACAAAAAAAAATTATGGTGTTAAATTTCACTGCTAAGTTCAAAGTTTATGATAAACTTTAAAAATAAAAAAATTAAGTTAAAAATAAGAATAAGATCCTACACTTGATTTTTTCATAATTTTAAAAAATAATGGTAATTATCGTCACTATCATTTTTTTTTATTATTTTTATTTATCATCAAATGCAATAAATAATCATTCAAGTAATTCATATGATAAATTTGATTTTTAATTTTAACCATCATATAAAAATAGATGTTGGATTGATTTGCTCTCATCATCGCTTAGAAATAATAAAGCCACAATTTAAGTTGATTTTGAAATTAATGAAAATCATTAAATTGAATCACTTTTGACCAGCCGTAGTAAAAATAAAAAGAAAGAAAGACCCGTTTATGGTTTCGGAGGGTAATTGTCTAAAACTTGGTAATATTTCTTCGAAAACGATTTATTAATTTTTTAGGCCAATGCCGTTTGATTTTTAAATTTAGTAAGAAAATTTGTTAACAGAACTAAAAATTAATCCTACACTTTATTCAATTGAATTATAGCTTTGATTTAAATAAAAAAAGAAATCACTGAAGTGGACAAACAAGCAAGCCAAAACTCGACGCACATAAACAACATGAAAAAAATCACCATAAAAAAACCCAAAAGAATCAGCTTACTGTTGATTTGGTTTTTGATTTCGATTCTTCGGTATCTTTGGAAATATCTGCCAACGGATCTCCGGCCTGTTGATCACCGTTCTCTACTCGTCGCCGCATTTTCTCATGTGTTTACCTAACGGTGACACGACGCCTTTTCTTTCCTCTAAGAAGAGGCCTAAGCGGTGTCACTGGCTATAATCTATACAGTCGAGTAATCTTTTTTTACAGGTAAAATGCTTATCACGTCGGACTGTATATTCAAAATTTTACTTAAGACTCAGATTCCTGCCCATTTTGCTTTACGTCTTCTTTATCTAATAGATTTACAAATGACAAAATATTTACCAACTGAGCCATTGCTCCCTCGTTTCGTTGGCTATAATGTAGAACGTACGCGTTTTGGATCCTGCTACTGCTGATGCTTCGGTTGCTCGTATATCAGTAATCAGAGATCGATCCTAGGTCGTTGATGTTTTAGTAAAGTACACAGTTCACCTTTTCTTTTTTTAACATTTTTTTTATTTAACTAGTATATAACTCGATTTGCTGAAAACGTTTACAGTGGATTTAATTTTTAAATTCTCAAAGAATTTCAAACACTAAGTATGAAAAGAAAACTGAACGTGCTCTAGCAGTTGAAAGAGCAAGTCTGAAATGTATTGTAAATAAAACCATTGCCTAACAGCGGCATCCCAACATTAATATTGTGGTTGTATTCATTAATGACAAAGAATTTTCACATGTAAAAATGCCTTACAAAATAAATTTTAAAAAGTGTTAGTCATCCAATATTAGATGAACTTGGTTAAAAATGTTTATGGAATTTAATTTTTTAAAGGTTGTGTGTTGGGTGTATTTTAGATGTGTGCATGTTCACATGTAAACAATTAAAGAAGAAACATATAAATCTTGGTTTTCTACTATGGCCCATTCATTCTTTTTATAGTGGTGTAAGGAAACAAAGTTCTCAATGTCTCTTGGGTATGTTCTTTTCCTTTTTCTGGTTCAGAAATTAGGGTAAGCATAAGCATCATTAGAATGCTCAAACACAAGCCAGCGTTGCGCTGAGTTGGAATGACCAAAGAAAGGTTGTACTTACTTTAGTGGTAATTATAATGCTTGAGCTTAAGTCAGCTTTGTGCTGAGTTGGAATGATCAAAGTAAAACTTGTCTTCATTAGTGGAGTTTCAGCAAAATGTGTGAATGCTATGCCTTGGAAAATGGAAGAAAGTTTCTTTTTGTGATCCAGAAGTAAGTTCAGGTAAATCATGATAAGCATGGTTATAATGGCTGATCTCAAGTCAGCCTTGTGCTGAGTTGGGATGACTAAAAGAAAAGGTTGATTTACTTCATAGGTGGAGACTTTGGAAGACACATGCATTGGAATGAGAGTTCAATCGTCAGTGGACCAGAGAAATGAACATGCCCCAGTGGGGATGTCCTTGTCTATGTGCTACATCTTGAAGCAAGAGGGGTAAAAGAGGAAAGAAATGTTTGTCTTTTTATAGAATTTAAACAGCACCACTTAACACTTAAGCAAGATAAGTTTTAATTCCAAATCTATTGGGCTCATGAACACAATTATAATCAACAAAATGTTAACTTACTTCAATTTATTTACATTGTTCAGACTGTTGTCCTCATCTTTGTTGCCATATTCACAGCATTTTGGTTGCTGTATGCTCCAGCTTTCTTCAGGTGATTGGAATTTCAAACTGAACCCTTTATTTCATCCATCTAGTTCCACAGATGATTCAGTTATCTCCCTTTAACTTAACTTTCCAAGTTTTTTGTTCACCACTATAGTAACTAGGGATTGAACTCACAACTCTTTGGGTGAAGTCACTGGATCCAACCAACACTTTTATTCACTGGGCCATGTGTCCTTTGATTTGTTGGAAAGTCAAAAGGAGTCGAGAAGTTTGACACTTCACAGGCATCGCTGGATTTCTGGTTTGTTTAGATAATATTTCAGCTTTACAAACTGAGATGAGATAAATCTTGTATTTTTATAAGTTTCAAAGTTTTAGTACTTCTAATTTTGTAACAAACTTTCATAAACAACTATAGAAATATAATCGTATAGCACTCAAAATTTATAGAATTTTCTCCTTTCTGCTTTTATTTCTCTTTCTTTTGCTACTTCCTTTTCTTTTTTTCTTTCAGCTACTTTTCTTCATCGTAGTCGTCAGAAATGATCTAAGTTCATCTGTAAAAAGATTGTCTAGCATTCACTGCCATATAGGAGAATTGATATTACATAACTGTTCAGTGTCTTACCTTTGTTTCTAATGACATTTTCCTATTTCTTAATACTTTGCTTAGTTTTGGAAGGCATCTTTCACTATTCCAATGTGCTTTGGATTTCAGTGTTTCACTTTCCATCCTCTAATGCTATATTGGGATGTTTTTAGGCAAATTTATCTCTATCAGCCAAGTATTCTTAATATTAACTCTAAATGATAGAGCAACAACAGTAGGTCGGTCATCAGGGGTGCTATACAATTCTAAAATTTCCTAACTAGAAATTGTTGTGTAGAAAGACAACAAACCTTCTCTACATTAATTGTTGAACATAGGCACATCCATTCACTATTGGATCAAGGTCGCAAAGTGGGTCACAACATGTAGCGTTGTGTCATACACATTGTTGCACTGAACTATGGTATTCACTATTATTGTATTATTAATCCAAGTCCCTCATGTGATTTAAACCTTCTCTTCTTTTGTCCTAGTGTTTTCCTGACAATATTATTAACAGAACGTAGCAGCTTCTACAAGGATTATCACGGAAATAAACTGGGTAATTTCAAAGAATAAAAATATTTAGTCTGCATGATGATGAACATTCACTTCCATTTATGGCTCATTAGATATTCACAGGTGTCTGATGGTGATGAAGTCGAGCAATTCTCAACAGGTTAATGACAGCATCTTACATCAGGATAATCCAGCAAGTCATATATGTTTACGGTACAGATTAGCAGTAAATGAAGCACTTTCTCTATGGGTGAAATCTTCACTTTCTAGTTTCAATAGAGTCCAAAAGCATCTCCACATCCTTGTGGGTAATGAATTATTCTTCACCCTGCAATTCCTTCCTCACACATGAAACGCAGCAAATCTCTCTCTGCTCTTTTGGTATTTTCATAGAAAGCGTTCAGATAAATTAAATTCCTTAGCTCCACTAGTTTTAACCTTCATGGTTAAGACCTGCCATGCCACGTACATTGTTACGAATCCCCCTCATTTCCTTCATATTCCACTGGTGAGATGTAAGTTCCACTCAAGCTTTTTCCCATGAACTGCTCCTGTGTGGAACTGACTCCCAAGAGGATGCATCCCTGATCACATCAATGTTAACTTGTTCAAGTTCAGGGTCAACTGTTATCTTCCTCACATATTCCCATAAACTGTGACTCTTACTTTGTAACCTTCTACCTCGAATGTCTCTTGGGCCTTGTACAGGGTGAACATCATTGTAAAAAAAAATATCTATTTGGTCCACTTTGAGAAAGTGGCAATGGATAACCATGCAGATGGGTTTTAAAAAGAAGATTTGAAACAGTTCCATAAAAATTTATATAATAAAAAAGAAGTGTAAAGTTATGTAAAATAATTTAAGGGTAAATAAAAAAAATAATACAATCAAATAGGTTTGTTTATTACATTTTCTTTTGAGAGAAATGTTTAAAAAAAACATTTACTAAAAGAAAGTTACTAATATATTATTCAAAATAAAAATTAGAACATTTTTAGTTAAGAGTACACTTAATTTCAAAAGTAAATTCATAATTTGTGTTAAAAGTAAAATTCAGCCTTAAAGAAAAATTACTTGTGGTTAAGTGTTATTGGCATCAGGTTACAGAAGAAAGGATCTAGTAATCTCAAGAGAAATCTTTACTATCTGAAGAAGTTATCTGTGAATTGAGAGGGAACTTGTCTTCAACAAGGACTGTTGACAAAACACCTGGACTCGTTTTATCATAAGCTAAGTCTACAGGTTCACATTGTCTACAATCACTTTTCTTTATTTCTTTCTGTGTTTGGATTTTAAATATATTTAAATAATACAGGTTGTTTTCTTTCTCTTCAAAAGCAGTAACCCAGTTTGTTTGAGTGCACATGACTTAATAGTACCAATATTCAATAAGTTTGAGGTCATAACCTGGCATATTATTGGAAATGTAATCAACACATTTGGATGATTACTATTTTCCATATAAATATAAGAGAATACAAAATATTTGTAGTAATCATCTGGGTTATTATATTCACAATGTTTCAACAGGTACCATCTGACATTCTTCAGATGTCTGTTTTATTATATGCTTTGCTATTCAGATTATCATTATTTTTCACCTTCATCTTTTATTAGATGAAGCATTGTCAGCCATTATTATTAAATTTCAATCAGCATTTACCTTTTTTTTTAGTTGCTTTTTATCCTAACTTTTCTCAGGGTTGTCAAACTACAGTTGAACAAAATAAATCTCTCAGATTTGAACTCATGTCCTTTTTGCCTTGGGGTAGCCTAGTTTAATAAATAGACTGCATCAATTGCTAAGCTACAAGAACTCAACAACTTTGCAGTGTCTTCTTTTACTATTGTACCTCTCGAGCCTACTTTTATCATTATGGCTGTCAATAAGATTGATTTGTAAAGAATTGTTTGTCCTTATTTTTTAATTATCAATATTTCTGTCATTTCATTATCTAACATTCCTCATCATGAACCTCTCTTGGGCAAAATATAAAAGTGATATTTTAGGATATTGATTACATCTTTTTATTTATTATTCATAAAATTTGAAATAACCTAACAAAATGGCTTCAGTGATAACCCTTCCAAGTCCATATTCACTTCTAGAGAGGAATAGTGTAGCAGGTCCAATAACTTAGAATCATAATCAATGCAACGTCAGAATATATCTTTTGCAGAACAGATAACTGCAGATGTTATTGTGCTAGTTAATTCCATTTTTAATAACTACAATTACCTGTGAAAATTTCAGTTTTCCCATTTAAATTTTCTGATGTATCAAAATATTTTCTGATGTATCATAATATTTAATTGCGAGTTCCATGTAAAATACACATGTAAATTCCCCTCCTCTTGTATCGTTAAATATTTTAGCTTAACAACTTTAACAAAATATTGCAATAACAATGATAAATATGAATGCAGATTATTGTTTTAAAAAATAAGAGGGTACAAATGAAAAGTGTCAAAATTGAAAGGGTTTTTGGCTTCAATGAAGCAGACATTAAATATATGAGAGTATTATCACCTCCTTTACCTTCTCTCTTTCTTTCTTTTTTTCTTACTGAAAACAAACAGCATCTCTGGTAAATCTTTACCATCTTTCCTCGTTATCAATACAGAATAGTCCATTATTTATGAGGTATTGGCAGGGTGTAATAGTCGTACTAACTAAGAAACAAAGAGACATACAGATTTATAATATAATTGTTTTCTTAGAAGCTTTCTTTGTTGACAGTCAGGAAATATTACACTCATTTCCATCAGCAACAGAGCAAAATCATTAGATAACCGGCACCTAGGTATGAAAGATAACAGCTCAAAATTTTCTTTCTTGATTTTGATTAAATCCATAACCCATGGCAAAGTCTTTGGAGCATCATATGTACATACTGCAGCCACAGCAACAACAATGAGTGTATTTAGGGCAAGATAGCCTGATATTGCCGTCTCTCTTGGGTTTGAAAATCAGAGTTGTCTTTTCTTTTTTTTTAAATCATTTCACTCCAGGCAATAAAGCCACTACGATGCAAGAAGTTACTGAATGTTAGAAAATATAAGAAAAATATACTATTAAGGAAAATATACTATTAACAAAAGAACAAGAATTGAGAAGACAAAAATTAAGAATTGACATTGCATTTAAATTTTTGAAAGTTGACTGGAAAGCAAGAAGCCAGAAGAGAATAGATGCTATACTAATAAAAAGTTGAGTCTCTTCAACAAGTGACAAGCCTACATTGAGGACATTTCCATCAATGAAGACATGGTGTCTGGAAGCACGTGTGAAACAGCCTCTTGACTAGCATGCAAAGACCCAGAGCAATTGGAGAATAGTGCAAGAGTATTCAACTTGCAAGTCTGAGGGGAGTATGACATCCTTACATTGGAAAATGTAGAAATGAAGTTACAGAAGTACCTGAAGTTATTACATCACACAGCATGTTTTTGATGTGTAGGAAACTAGTAGGATACTTTCCTGTGTGCAGATGGCTCCACCTTCATCAAATGCAGATCAACTGCACTTATGTTGAGTTGGTACGATGAAATAACTGACTTTAATTTTTTTTAAATAACTTCACCCCAAGCAAGGCAATAAAGACACAAAGGGTTACTGAGTGTGAAAGAATAAGAAAAAGAAAAACGAAGAAGCGAGAACAATAAAAGAAGAGGAATGAAAGATAACAATTAAATTTAAATTTTGAAAGATCAGTGTTGACTGGAAAGCAAGAGCACAACCATTTTTGCGGCAGCTACTAATAAACACTCACCTGGTACATTTTTTTTCCAGCCTCATAATGTAAGGCCTGATATGCACATGAAGATCTTTTAGTTGGTTGCATTAATGCAAAAAATGAATGTAATAAACTTGGTCAGAATTTGAAATTGTCTTGATTCATCTTTTATCATTGATCCATCCATTGGTTTATGATACAGATTTCATTTTATTTGTCGATATTGATAATATTCATGTTTCCATTCAAAAGATCGTTTCTTGCTTTTCTGTTATTTTTTAATTTGTATTAAGATTTGTATTGATTTTTTTATTTTAAAATATTTACTCAGTCATGACCAAGGTATGATAGGATGACCCTGTGTGGGGCAAGTAGTGTGTTGATGGACACAAGTTCGACATGTGGATTGATGCAAGACCTCTTCGAAGAAGTGTTCTTTGAACTGAATAGGGTGACATGAAAATAGTGCTCAACACATAAACATGGCAGAATTGAATGCCATCCTGAAAGGTGTCCACATACCACTTCAGTGGAAAGCAACAGTATTGCACTTATTTACACATTCTGTGTATAGATGGATCTCAAACACTTTCATTAGAAAGGCCTGAATATATACAAAATTTGTAAACAAAATGTTGCATAGCCCCCTCGTTGTGGAGATGTCTTGGTTGATGGGATCAGTTCCATAACATTGTATCTTCTCTCGCTCATCTTCTCCCAGTTGCCAATCACTGGTTGCTTTTTTTGGGGGGGGGGGCATAAATGAGAATTTCAACAAAAGGGATTTTAAACTTATCTATTTTATTAAACACATCAACGTGTACACTTTTAACTAGCCAGTGGGGTTGCTCTATCACCCCCACCTGGGAGCAAGTGCCCTGACATGAAATAACATGTCTACAAACTTTGATGTATAAAACTTAACTCACTGAAATCA
This sequence comes from Acanthosepion esculentum, assembly GCA_964036315.1. Lineage (NCBI taxonomy): Eukaryota > Metazoa > Mollusca > Cephalopoda > Sepiida > Sepiidae > Acanthosepion > Acanthosepion esculentum. The sequence goes on along the minus strand of OZ038495.1, from coordinate 97,668,848 downwards.
CTTTTCTATTTCTAATATTTCCACACTAGTTTTAACCAATCAAAACCGACTTCCTCTGTTTTCCTGTATCTGACCTCAAAGGTCAAAATGAGGAAGTCAGAGGAGAATACAATTCTCTAAAAAATAATAGTCTGCTAGCCTATTATTTAACAGAAATACTCATTCAAAGGAGGCTTTACACACTAGAAAAGAAGGTAGGTGAATATGACTTGTCAGTGGATGTAATGCTGGTAAAATCAAATCAGAACCAGGTGGATAAGCTGATAAGAGTGCCAAAGAGATGGCTCGACATAAGAAAAGAGATTGAACCTGTGCAACATGTGTGTGTGACATCAGTGAGCAGATGTGGTCCAGATCAATTAAAGTTGGTTCATCACCAAAGTGGACCTTCTGGCATCAAATAAACCCGGTATTTCATAAGATGAATCAATCCTGCAGTGTTTAAGGCGCATCCATGAAAGCAGTGGTTAGGGGATGATAGGAGGATCAGTCCATTGATCCATCATCGACACACTGGGAAAAAGGGGGATTAGATGTAAGTGATGCATGGAGTGGAGTGGGGAACGACATTACTCACTACAATGACAAAACTACTTGATGTTGATTGACTGCAGTCCCTCACAGTTTACTATTTGGTGACAACTGCAGATCCAGATTCAGTCAATATAATTGACCATTTGATGGTTGTATTCTTTGAATGAGGTCCCCCCACTCCTGGCCAAACTTCTCACTGACAATGACACTGCATTCCACAGTAAACTAATTAAGGACTTTTTGGATGAGTGGAGACCTCCCTATGGTTTTACTGCATGTACTTCCCTCTGGCAATGGGGTAGAAAGACGTCATTGGAGCATCAAATTGCCACCAGGAAGCAGTGTTCAATAATGGATAAAGTTTATTAGTACAATGTCATGTCAAAACATGATGTAACATCCTCAGCTTCACCGACCAATATGATACATTGCTTCCAAGATCAGCTGAGGGACATTAACACTACAACCCTGCCAGCATGAGATAAAGAGAAAGTACCATGCAACTTGGGAGGGTAAAAGTCCCACTTATCCGTGATACAATAGTGACTAGGCCATATTACTTGAATCAATAGCCTGCACACTATTCTTTGTGGGTTCTGGTATGCTGGCAAGGGAGCCAAGCAGTGTGTCCTCAGGCAGCAAAAAGTTATTTATTATTAGAGATGCATCCAGTTTGTTCTCAGAAGCAGACAACCCAGAGCTTGATAACTCCTCATGAGACAACTCATCTGGAGAAAAGACAGTGAGTGTCTCACTAAGAATGTGAACAAGACTAAAGGGGCCTGCTCTGGGTTGTCACCTGTGTAATTATGAGATCAGAAGGGAGTGTGGTGATGAAGGAAAAAAACAGTCTTACCTCCAAAAAGAATTTGTGTTCTCTGTCCTATCTGGTGAAAAAGAAAATCAGAAACAAGTTTCAGTCGTCTTTAATAGGCTTCGAAATATGGTTAATTGTTTGTGCTTCTCTAGTCTTGATTCATCACAACCTACCTTACCCCAATAAAATGACTAGATGGATTTCTTGGTTCTTTGAAGGGGGGGAAGGTAGTTGTGCATTGTGAGCTTTAGATAAAGATTTTTTAATATCTGTCTATATTTCTGAGATGAGATATTGTAACTATTTACACTATTTACATTGTTCAGACTGTTGTCCTTGGAGAGTTGAGTTACTAAAGGGAAATAACTGAAACTGAGATATCTGGAAGAGGTATGTCATGTGGAACTAGAACAATCTACCCTGATGGATGAAATAAAGGATTCAGTTCAAAATTCCAATCATCTGAAGAAGGTCGGAGCATACAATGACCAAAACATGAATATGCCAACAAAGATGAGGACAACAGTCCAAACCATGTAAATAGTGTAAAGATTTTTTACCCCTTTTCATTTAGGCCCACAGTATTTTTGACTTTGGACTGGTGAGACTGATTTTTGATTTTGGGACCTGGACCTCCCCATTGCTTTGTGGAGTCAGTCTACCTGGATTTTAGGTGAAAAAATAAAATCACTATCATGTCCACAAATACAATACAAAATAATAAACAACATGAAGAAATGATTTTTGTGGAAAAAGAAGACCAAGCTAAATATAACAATAACATTTGTACAGTAGATACACATATTTACATATAAGAATTCAATTGTCTTTATTGTGGCCATGAAGAGACCAATAGTTTGAGTGTTGAAAGTGATTTGTCATAAGTGAGTCTGCAAAGTTCAAAATGATATGTATGCCAATATGTCTGTGTGAAGCACATGCTAATGAAACGTATGTGACTGCTGACTGATTTTGTGTGATAGCAGTAATTTTAAAACAGTGAACATGAAGAGCTGAGACAAGACTTATTTTTGAGGGGAATGTTCCCCTGTGAGGCATACCGAGTTTCCCAACAAGCAAATAATAAATAGGAATTACATTATTTTCACATGACAATTTGGTTTTCATACTTGAGAGCATTTACATGAAAAGTGGAATCTGATTGGTTTATTTTGAAAAAAATATCAATTTTGATTGGCTAACTGTTGTTTCACATGTGAAATATTTCAGATATTTTAAAAGTTGGTTGAAGAATTAAGAAAAACAAAATTCTGCAATAACAATATGTATTGTTTCAGCCTCAAATAAAATCAAAATTAAAATGTTTAATCAAATTTATCAATATTAAATATTTTATCTATATTTCTTTTGACTTAATCTTGGCAATTTCTTTCTCAATCTAAAGAAAAGAACTGTTTTTTTTATTATTGTTTATAAAAATGAGGAGATAAGCAAATATGAAGGAATAGCTCTGTTGTTTTTGTCTGAAATTTTATTTATTTCTTAATTTAAAATTCATCTTAACAAATTAAAAATACATTTACATCTGTCTATATTTCTGAGATGAGGTATTATGTACACTATTTACATTATTCGGATTATTGTCCTCATCTTTGTCACCATATTTATTACAACATTTCGGCTGTTGTATGCTCCAGCCTTCTTCAATGTGGTTGGAATGTTGAACTGAACCCTTTATTTCGCTCACTGGGATAGACTATTCTAGTTCCACGTGCCATGTTTAATGGATGTCAGTTATCAGTTATCTCCTGTTAATTCCCCTCTCCAAGTTCTCCACTGCCTTAACAGTGGATAAAAGCGTTGGTTAGATCCAGTGACAAGACCCAATGAGTGTGAGTTCAATACCCGGTTAAGGCAGTGGAGAACTTGGAAAGGGGAATTAACTGAAGATAACTGACATCCATTAAACATGGCACATGGAACTAGAACAGTCTACCACAGTAAGCAAAATAAAGGGTTCAGTTCGATATTTCAACCACCTGAAGAAGGCCGGAGTGTACAGCAGCCGAAACGTTGTAATATATATGGTGACAAAGATGAGGACAATAGTCCAAATAATGTAAATAGTGTACATTATTTACATGTCTTGAAATAACTTTTCTAAAAAGTGTCTCTCTTAACACAAAATATTGTATTGAATATTTCATGTTTTATTTTTTATGAAAATCATTAAAAATGAATGCCTTTTCATTACAAAATGAGATTCAAAGATTTTTGTGCAAAATACTTTCAAGCAGCTGAGAAGAGTTAAGCTTTCAGGAGAAAATCCTCAAAAGTTTTCAAAACATTTTATAATTATACACATTTTAAAAAGTAAATTTCCATTTTTGTCTAAATCTTTCTTTGTTTCTCAGATTTCAATATTTTTATAATTGTTTTTCATCTTTTGAATTAAATCTACAGAGATTTTTCAACTTGTTTTGCAGAGTTTTTGATGCAGATTCGAATCAACCTACAACAAAGAAAAAAGCAAAAAAGGTGTTTAAATATAAAAAAAGTATCTTATGCAAATTAGATAGACAAGTATAAATAGAGAACAATTGGCAAACATAAGGTGGCTATGCCTAGCAAACCTGGTTGCTATTCAGGACACAGAGAACTGTACTACGACTACTACTACTATGCAGAGAGATATGCAAAACATAACAAAGATATTTTTTATTTTCATGTTTTTTACAACTAAATCTTTCTTAGCTTGTATGACTGTTAAAGTTCTTACAGTCCTTGTTTATTAAGATGAAAAGAAATGTGATTTCTCTGCATGTATATGTGAAAAAGAAGAGGTAAGGGCGAAAGTGAGGAGGAAAGTGTAAGTGTCACATAGCTTGGTGAGTGTTATGGGATCTTACCTATAACGACAGAGTGAACTCTTCCTGACACTATAAAGACTGCGCCTCTCAAGAGAGACGATAGAACAAGTGTAACGAGTTGAGACGGACCGAGTCGAGACAAATAGTAGCTCACCTAAACCAGACTGACAGCCATACTAACACCTTCAACATCTTGTATTATTATTCTGTGTAATATATCTTCGTTATTTCTACTCTTGTGTTCGTGTTGTTCTTCCTTGGTCCTAACCTTGAACCCAAACAGTGGACGAGGATATTGGACCATAACAGTGGCGACGAGGATACTGAAGAAACAAATTCTACGCGGAGAAATCTAAAAGTATATTGAAGAAACGAATTCTACACGGAGTATATTGAAAAATAATGAAGTTCTACATGGAGATTCTAAGAAAAAAAAAATCTTTTGCTATCAGTCGTCCATAACAGAGGCGATGTAGGTAGTGAGAAAAAAAACACACGTTCTACGCGAAGATAAAAAAAAAAAAGAAATTTTTTTTTGGACATCAACTTAACAGTGGTATTGAAGACACAAATTCTACGCAGGAATATTTTTTCGTACTAAGGTTCCAGAACAACAGGCAACAAAGACCTGAAGTCTACACTAAAGAAAAATAGTTACACATAATTACTGTGTAAACATGGAATACTTTAAGGCAACCATATTGGAACTAATGAAAATGCAATTCGAGCAGAAACAGAAAAATGAAGAGAAGCATCTTGAACTCCAAGAATTACTACTATGGGCAGTAACAAAGAAATATAACAAATAAATTCTGGAAATGAAGCGGCATTCTTGCAAAATGCTATATGGAGCTCTATCGAAGACTTCACTCATGCACTGGACGAAGACAAAACCTTTGCGGCTTACTTCAGAAGATATGAAGATTCATATGAGTTTGATTGCGGGAATTGGTCAGACGCGAAAAAAGTATGTCTACTACTGAGGAAACTAGGGTCAAGCGAATACACTAAATTCGTAGACTACATCCTACTGAGGAAAATGAATGAGTTGACTTTCAAGGAATCTGTGAAAATTTTAACGGAATTATTTAGTCCAAACACTTCACTATTCCACAAAAGGTGGAAATGTTTAAATTTAACAAAAAAAGATAGTGAAGACTATATAACATTTGCTTCCGTGGTAAACAAACACTGCGATGACTTTAAGTTATCTGAACACAGCCCAGACAATTTTAAATGTTTGATATTCGTCCAAGGCCTGGTTTCGACTAAAGATGCGGAGATCAGACAAAGAATTCTAACAAAACTTGAGAGTGAACCAGAATTGACGTTACAAAAATTGGCTGAGGACTGTCAGAGATGTATAAGCGTAAAAAAGGATTCAAAAGATATAGAAGAGTCTAGCATCGCTTACATACAAAAAAGTACAAGAAACAAACATGTTTTTCCCCTCCTCAAAAACAAGCCAAACAAATTATTCTACTTCAAAAAGTCAAATGAAATATCAGAAAAACTACCACCCAGTCCATGTTATCACTGTGAGACTTTGCATTGGTACAAAGATTGTCCATACCGCTATAAGACTTATCTGTCGTGCAATAAAGTGGGACATAAAAGTTCTCATTGTAGAACTAGGAAAGAAAACAGAAGCCAAGTAAGAAACACTAGAACTGACCAAGCGGACAAGATAAATATACGAAAATACGTACAAGTAGAAATGTTAAACAAAAAAATCAGACTATAGTTAGATTCCAGATCAGATTTAACCATTATTAACTTACAGACGTGGAAGAAATTAAACAAACCGACCATGTTGAGAACCGATAAAATAGCCAGGTCGGTAACTGGGAGAAAAATCAAATTTGAGGGAGAAGTTATCACAAATGTGACATTCAACAGAATGACCAAGAAATTAAAAATGTATGTTCTAAAAAATACGGAAAATTTATTCGAAACTGACTGGATGCAGAAATTTGACCTCTGGGATTTACCGATAAATACATTCTGCCAAAAAGTGAAAAGTTTATTGACTGAGGCAGATAAATTAAAGGAGAAATTAAAGGAAAGTTTCCTCGAAGTATTTTCAGCTGGCCTCAGGAGGTGTAAAAAAATGGCGGCAAAAATCGAAATAAAAGAAAATGTACAACCGATTTTCAAGAAGAAAAGAAATGTACTTTTCACATCATTAGAGAAAATAGACCAAGAGTTGGATAGACTCGTGAAAACTGGTATATTGACAAAGGTAGAATATAGTCAATCAGCCGCACCTACGGTTTACGTGAAAACGAAATCGCGTGAGATACGAGTATGCGCTGATTTCTCGACGGGATTGAATGCAGCGATTAAGGATTATCACTATCCTTTCCCTAGTCCAGAGGAAGTTTTCTCAAAATTGAACAGAGGAAAATTTTTATCAAAGATAGACTTGAGCGAAGCATACCTACAAGTACCAGTAAATGAGGAAAGCTCGAGGTTGTTGTGCATAAACACACATAAAGTGTTATATAAGTAACAGAGATTACCATTCGGGATCAAGGTCGTGCCGGCAATATTTCAGCAAATAATGGACACTATGCTAGGCGGACTGGATTTCACAATCGCATACCTTGATGACATCCTGATAAATAGCAAAAATATTGAACATCACTGGGAACACATTCAAGAGGTTTTCAGGTGAATACAAAACTATGGTTTTAAGGTAAAAGAAAATAAATGTGACTTCTTTATGAAGGAGATAAAATATCTGGGCCATATTATTGACGAAGAAGGAAGAAGACCAGACCCAGAAAGGGCCACGGCAATAAAAAAAAATGCCGGCTCCAAAAAATTTAGCAGAATTACAAAGCTTCTTGGGCTTAGTAAATTATTACCAAGAATTTATTCCTAACATGCACAAATTATGCGGACCCCAAAACGAACTGTTGAAGAAGGAAAAAGTTTGGGAGTGGTCACAGGAATGTCAGAAAACTTTTGACAAAATCATTAAGACTCTACAGCAAATTTATTTTTAGCGCATTATAACCCAAAATTGGAAATAATAGTCGCAAGTGACGCGAGTGCCTATGGTGTTGGGGCATGTATACTTCATAAAATGCCAGATGGGACACTAAAATCCATCACGCATGTGTCAAGAACATTGCTACCAGCCGAACAAAATTACTCGCAAAAAAAAATCAAAAAAAAAATCACTGGAGATTATTTTTGCATTTACGAGATTCCACAGATATATTTACGGTAGATTTTTCACCTTACAGACAGACCGCAAGCCGTTATTGACAATATTTGGATCAAAGAAAGGTCTACCTGTCTACACTGCTAATAGATTGCTAAGATGGGGGACGATTTTATTAAACTATAACTTTAAATTGGAGTATTTTCCATCAAACAAAATCGGGCATGCAGATGGTCTTTCAAGACTAATACCAAAGAAAATGGAGCCATTAGAAGATTTCGTAATTACAGCTCTACGACATGAGGAAGATATTAGAAAATCATTATGTAGTACAATTCACAACCTCCCCGTCACATTACAGGAAATAACGAATGAAGCGGTGAATGACGAATTTATAAAGGAAACGAAAACAAAAATTGCAGGAAAAAATAAGCATATATCAGACAGTTTTTCATTATGTGGTAATGTTCTACTATATAATGAAAGAGTAGTAATCCCGAAAACACTACAAAGGCGAATCCTCAAGGATTTTCACATGGGCCACCCAGGAAAGAACAAAATGAAATCCTTAATGCAGAGTTAGGTATATTGGCCAAACATGGTTCAAGATATTATACATATGGTGGAAAAATGCAAGGGTTGTTCCTTAGCAGTCAAAGCACCGCCGATCATCCATAAGCCATGGCCGGAGACAGATCGACCGTGGTTGAGAATTCATGTAGATTACGCAGGTCCATTAGATGGTTTTTACTATTTGATTGTAGTAGATAGTTACAGCAAATGGCCAGAAGTATTTTGTTGTAGAAAACCTACTTCTGAGACTACAATAAATTGCCTTTATGAGCTGTTTGCTCGTTTCGGAGCGGTTGATTGTCTAGTCACCGACAATGGGATACAATTTACATCTGTGGATTTTCAAGAATTTTGTGAAACTTTTCAGGTGAAACACATCAAATCCCCGCTATATCACACAAGATCAAACGGGCAAGCGGAGAGGTTTGTTGATACATTAAAAAGAGCACTAAGGAACGCTTATGACATACCTACAGAAAAGGCTTTACAACAATTCTTACAAGTATATAGAAGAATTATACCGAACAGTACTACGCCATCGGCATTATCATCCGAGGAAGTGATGTTTGCTCGAAAAATTAGATCGGTATTCGACAAATTACTACCAAAACAGACAAAGCAATCACCAACGTCGTTCATACCAAAAAGAAAATTTAACCCAAGGGAGAAAGTTTTTTTTAAAATGTACAAAAACAATACATCCTACTGGGAGCAAGGTACAATAGAGAAACAAATCGAGAATGTTGTTTACATAATTCAGAGTCCGAAGTTCTCGCATAAAAGGCACTTAAATCAAATCAGAAAGAGGCTGTTAGAGGATTCTAACAGTCCACCTCAAGAAGAGGAAGAAGTGATGGACACGATATTCGACACATTCGATATGCAAAGGCCTCAAGCACCTTCAGAACTGCGGAAATCAAGCAGAAAAAGAAAATTTATAGAGCCTTTGATGATTAATCCTAAGAGGAAAAAATATTAAAGACCCCTGCGAGGTAAAAGCTTTGGGAGGGGGGTGTTATGGGATCTTACCTATAACGACAGAGTGAACTCTTCCTGACACTATAAATACTGCGCCTCTCAAGAGAGACGTGGAATGAGTCGAGACGGAATCGAGTCGACCCAATAATAGTTTTCTCCAAACCAGGCTGACAGTCATACTAACACCTTCAACATCTTGTATTATTATTCTGTGTAATATATCTTCGTTATTTCTATTCTTGTGTTCATGTTGTTCTTCCTTGGTCCTAACCTTGAACCAAAACAGTGGACGATCATATTGGACCATAACAGCGAGGAAGATAGGTGAATGAGTAAGGAAATTTCTTTTAAGATGAGCATTGTGAAATGTTATCATTAGTCTCTCCTTTCTTGTTTGTCCATTTAGAAACTTTGCTTAAATACCCTTCGAAAGGAATCATGAAGTATGTTTTTTATTTTGGGCGGGAAGATGCTCCGTTGGTTGAAAAATTTTAAATATTTATTTTCAAAGGATTAAATTATTAACCAGAAGGATATGCAGATCCTCTGACTCAGAAACCACTTGTCATTTGGTATTTGACTGTCTTGGTGTTAATTTCTGTCTTCACTCCACATAGTAACTTCCTTTCAGTTACAGAGTTTTCCTTTTCTTTATAAGTTCTTCTTTTCAATTTCAGAAGTGTCCTTTCCTTATTTTGCTTCCAAATTTATAGTTTCTTTATTACCACAATGAGTTCTTCCTTATATTTCGAAATGTTCACTTTTTATATTTTATTTATGAGTTCTTTTAATTCCTTGAGTTGTAATCGCATTTTTTGTTTATTAGTCTTTCCTTCCATTTCCAGACTTATCCTTCCCATTTTTGCTTATTAGTCTTTCCTTCCATTTCCAGACTTATCCTTCCCATTTTGTTTACTAGTCTTTCCTTCCATTTCCAGAATTATCCTTCCCATTTTTGTTTATTAGTCTTTCCTTCCATTTCCAGACTTATCCTTCCCAATTTTTGCTTATTAGTCTTTCCTTCCATTTCCAGAATTATCCTTCCCATTTTTGTTTATTAGTTTTTCCTTCCATTTCCAGACTTATCCTTCCCAATTTTTGCTTATTAGTCTTTCCTTCCATTTCCAGACTTATCCTTCCCAATTTTTGCTTATTAGTTTTTCCTTCCATGTCCAGACTTATCCTTCCCAATTTTTGCTTATTAGTCTTTCCTTCCATTTCCAGAATTATCCTTCCCAATTTTTGCTTATTAGACTTTCCTTCCATTTCCAGTGATTTACTTTTCTTATTTTGCTTACAAGTTCTTTTCGTTTCTAAATTTACCTTTACTTATTTCTAGAGCTCTTTTTTTTCCTTTCCCTTTCTAGCTTACAAATTCTTATTTTCCATTTCCAAAGTTGCCCTTTCTTTTATTTTCCCAGTGGCTTCTTTTCACTTCTAAAGTTGTCTTCTTATTTTCTGAGTTAGTTTTTCCTTTCATCTGTAAATTTTATTTTTTAAGAATTCTTTTTTATTTTTTTCAATTATGCCCCTTTCTTTTTCCCACCTTTTTTCAGCCTCGGTATTTGTGACATAGTTAAATAAACTTGTATGGTTGCATAGAGAAATGTTGAAAGCAATTGCAATGAACTAAGAAAAATCAATAATGGGTGACCTCATCCTCTTTATAAGCCCCACCCCATCACTGCTAGGGATATGGGATTATTACAAAGAAAAGTACTTACTTCTCTCTCCCACTCTCTCTCTTACAAACTGTTTTTTTTTCTTTTATTTCTCTCTCTCTCTCTCTCTTGGTGATGTAGTATTCAAGCATAAATTGATATGTAACAGTAGTGAGGATATTGATGATGACAGCAAGCTTAACAAAATGTGTCAAGTTATCTTGTGGGGAGGACAAAAAGAAAAAAAGAAAAATGACCTAAAATGACTCTGACAAAGAAAAAAATTTACCTTGCTGTTGCTGCTGGTATAGTGGTGATAATGATGATTTTAATGATAGTAATGATAATGAAGATTTATATGATGATGAATAATAATGCTTGTTCATTATAAAAGTTGATTATAATGAATACATATAGTATATATCTGATGATAATAATAATAATATAGATGGTGGAAAAGATAATGTTCATAATGTCATTCCCCTCAAATCATGCAAGAATAGAATTTGCACTCAGTGTCTTTCAAAGAGCCAGGTGCTGGCCTAAGGTAACTTCCTGGGTACTGAATGCAGATTCAAGTAATTGGCCCAGCTGTGCCTAAGATGCAGACATGTGGGAAAGAACCACATGACACATAGATATATAAACACCCACCCAACAGAAGGAGAGGCTCAGACATTGCACATGAAAATGTAGAGTCCCCATTCAGATGATGGCTCCAGGGCCACACACATAACCAAAGTAATGTGACACATGAGTGATTAAGTCAAATGTTTTCATTGGCCTGCACAATGATATTTCATTACAATAGGGTTAACACTAACCTTAATAGTCATAACAATGGAATAATGGTAAAACTTCTTTTTTTTAAGCATTTCACCCCAAGCAAGGCAGGATGCCACTAGTATGCAAGGGGTTACAGAGAGTTGGAGCTAGAGTAAATAGGAGTGATAGAGGAAAGGATAGATCAGGGCATCTGGAGATGTCGATTGATATTACATTTGAATAGTTGGAGATTATAGCTATCAGGTAAACAGGAAGAGGGGAGGGAGTTCCACAGGTGAGAGGTGTGAGACATGAAGCTATTGGAGTAGAAGAGACGGCTACATTTAACAGTTTTGACAGTGAAAGGGTGTGAGCGAGATGCCAGCCTAGTAGAACACTTAAATTCATGAAGTTTGGGAACCAGCAAAAGCAGCTTCTCGGAGCAGTTACCATGAAAGTATTTTTGCACTTATTTAATTCTGGTATCTCAAATTTATTGGTTTTCTTGTGTCCATAAAAAATATAAATAAAAATTAATTATAATGTCAAAAATAATTATAACAATTATAATGATCGTTAATTTACTCTTTCTAAACCAATGAGAATTTTATTCTCTACACATAAACACATTACATCCTCACTATCAGACAGGAAGTCAACATGTGGGTGAGATATAAAAAAAATATTTTTACCAAGATTTTTTAAAAAAGAAAAATTTCAAAAATAATTTCATTCATTTGTGAATAAGTCCTAAAAAGTTTCATTAAAACCTGACAATTATTTAATTTTTACAAGAATTTCCAAATCAATGTTTTTTACCGGAAAAAAGGTGCTAAAACTCCTACAGCAATCTTTGTCCCACCGTTGATGCAAGAAAAACAAGATCTTTAACCAAAATTTTGAATGTGCTAGAAAGGATTAAAAAAAAATGATAAAACAATCAAAAAATACCTTTGTCTTTCCTCTTATTAATAACTTAAATATTTTGACAATAAAACTTTGTTTTCATCAAATTTGGGGCCTTTTTTCATCATGGTATGCTCTTCTTTAGCAAAAAAGTGGAGGTACCTACTCCATACTGACCTTGTGACATCCCATTAAGTTTTGCATGTGCTCTCATCTCTAATGCTGGCAATAAAAATGAGAAAATTAGTCTAATTGACATATACAATGATTAAAGAACTGTGTCTATCAAAATTAAAAAAAAAAATTTACATTTTCCTTAGGAATTCAATTTAAATGACTAGGTTTTGGTGTCATTTGGCAACGTCAAGTCTCAATTCTGTTACTATGGTTACAGAGATCAGTAATGGTGATACCTTAGAAACAATACAACCAAGCCTCATCCTTTTGCATGAAAATGATCAGTGGAACTGACATTTATGTGCTAGAGCTCATATTTAGTTGTGCAGCAAAAGTAAAATAAAAAAGATTAAAAAATAAGGACATTTTAACAACTTGAACTTTTTTATTCTTTTTTCTTAAATTAATTTATCTGATTAAAATGTCTGAAATTTTAGATAACGTTGAAACAGGTTTTAAAAAGAAGATAGAAAATTAAAAATTAGAAGGCCGTGAAAAATGAGATGACATCATTTACGATCTATAAACAATTGAGAAAAAAAGAGATTAGATAACTACCATAAAGTCGACAGGTTTCAGTCAACAGCAAATAGATTCAGCAATGTTGAGCCGAGTTCAAATTTCAGTCACGTTCATTGTATTCACTCATGTGCTAAGACCCTTGGAAAAGGTATGAATCCATCTCTTCTCTCCAATTATAGATACAATAGCAGGACAGACTGGGTCCTGTAGCCTTGGTTAGCAACCAGTCTAGGTGAAGGAAAACTCTGAATTCAAACCACCTGTTGCCTTGTAGGTTCTGCCTCTTTAAACAAAGGATAGAAAAGGTAACTTCCACCCCGTCTTGAAAGGAAATGGCCCCACTACCTGAAGCCGTGACAGGAAATAATGGACTCCTCAGGCTTAGTACAATGTTTCGAACAAACACCAGACTGCGACACGGTGTGGACCTCTCTGATTTCCGAGCATTCACCCATGGGTGTATCACCTATGGCTCTTTAGAGGATGAATGTTGTGCAATAGTATGACTATTGATTGAGTGATTGCTCATTATGACAGGGGGCCAATTTATGGGATTGATATTTATGAGCGCATATGATGGCTAAATGTTGATTTGAGGCAAGATCTAATTGAGAATGGGAGACAAAAAAACTTGGGGAAGATAAGTGAGTGGCCTTTGAAATACTGAGATCAAGGTAAAAATACAGATTTAAACCTATAAGTTAGATGAATGAGGCCCTGAGAAGATTGGAACCAAAGACGACTTAATGATAAAGCAGTAAAACTTAGAGGTTCTCACGCTTACACATCTTCAAAGAGATGAATTGATCACAGGTTTGTACATTCTCACCTGGGATTGTTTAGAAAAATCTCATCTGGGTTAATTCCATTTTGTAAATTACATTATTTCATTGCTCAAGGATGGCCTACATTTCAATCCAGTCTGGGCCGAGTCATTAGGTTGATGACTGTTTCCGACTAGGTGTCAGTGACCTATTAATTCAAGGTGTTTGTGTGTAAGTAAATATAATGAACCTGACTGGAATTGAAACTCGGCTTTCTAATTTCTCATTCCAAGCCACTATCTATTACAGTACTTTTAGTGAATCTTATTTCCCTAAGTCTACAGGTTTTCTCAATTTACTGGAATATGGTTTTGAAAAAAAAAACATTAAGAATTTTTGGAAGGCATAGCAATCAAGGAATTCACTTTGTTTTAATTAAAGTCATCATTATAGAAACATTTGTTCAAATGTTTGGCACTTAGTGGGATTTAAATACAACCACAGGTGCTGAAAAGTTCACAGCCCTCACCCGTTTCCCAAGATCTGATTGAATGACCAAACAGAATCTTTTTTAATCTTGTCTTTTATAGGCAGAAAACATTTCCTATCTTACAAGAATAACAGCAATAATTAATATCAGGGGTGAATATTGCTCATAAATTGGTAGGGATATCTTTAAAATAGATATCTTTATACTATATTATCACGAAAAGAAATTGTCTGTATGGTGAAAACTTTTTAAATGATTTCTCCACAATATGGTACAGATTAAATATTAACTAAATGAACTTGATATTAGCTAAAAAAAGAATAAAACTGTATGATTAAAGTTTACTGCTAGGGCTCATATTGATTGCCTTGATGTACTTTATAATGGGTAATGTGTTTTTCCAAGGGCAAAAACAATTTCACTTTAATCAATGGAAAAGGTTTTTGATTGCCCAGGTAAACAATGGCTGCATATATTTAGCTTGCCAAATATATTGTCTCAAGTGGGCTAACAAGAGAAGCTAGATTTTTTAGATATTATTTTTTATATTGGCATGATGAAGATTAAAATCTGGTTCTTATGAACAAGATACAAATATTTGCGGATAATTTGACTGGTCATTTCATCATCTTCACCATCAGTCCCATGACCAGGTCATGGGTCAAAGGGTTGCTGCCCAGCTAAGCACCTGGCCAATTCCCTCCATATACCTGGATTGAAAGCTAAAGATGTATTCAGTCATATGTAGCATGTCTTGAACAAGCAAACCTGGCGGAGCCCATCCCTCTCCTACACTTATGGCTTGTGGAACTCTGTTCCAATTTTTTTACTTTCCTGTCAACTATGATCTTCAAAAATTTAAATGCAATGTTAATCATTATCTTCTGTTATCTTAATTTGCATTCTTTTATTGTTCCCACTCCTTAATAATGTTTTTTCTTGGATCTGACCTTAAACTTGACTGGAAAGCAAGAAACCAGAAGAGAGTTCCACAAACAAGAAGTGTGATAGAGGAAACTGTTAACATAGAAATTACAGTTACATCTAGCCATTTTGACTGTAAAATGATGAGCCCTAGCTGCCAATCCAGTACTGCACTTAAATTAATAGAGTTTAGGTACTATAGAAGAGAACAATTATCAAGAAAGTATTTATAGAAAAGGCACAGGGAAGTATGGCGGTGATAAAGGTTATGTTTATATATTTGAACAACAAGTATAATTAAACCTGACAAGAGTAATTTAAAAAGAAAATCTTTTAAAAAGTGAATGTGAAGCAAAAACTGAAATGTTCAAAATTGCACCTGTTATGTTTATAATTGCACCTGTTATGTTCAAAATTGCACCTGTTATGTTTATAATTGCACCTGTTATGTTTATAATTGCACCTGTTATGTTTATAATACGAACCGGAAGTGGAAATTTATTTGTAAACATGTTGAGAGGATGCGATGTTTTCAAATCAATATTATCAAAGAAGGGCGGATTCTCTGTCTCTCACACCCTGTTTGCATGATGTGACTTTGTATGTACGTACAGTGGCGGATTTGTTTAAAAATACTGGTTACCAATAAACAAAAGGGGGGCATCCTCAACTACAAATGCTATCATTTAATTTTCATAACAAATAGAATAGAATTTTTTAAAAATACATATGGAAAAAAAAAAGAGTACAACTAAAATGTTTGTAGAAAAACATATATTCTTAGTAATTACAGTGTCCTGGTATGGAACATAGTACTGTAATATGGAAAATCAGGATGTTATAATTTCATTTTTCATCTATTTATTTTTTAATTTTAAGTAATTGCCTGATATTTTTAAATAGTTTACTGCAGAATTTACACATTAACAGATATTTTAAAAGCACAAAAGAGCATTGCATGCAGTTCACTATATTAAAAGCAAACGTTTGTGTTCACATGATCATTGCTTGAATCTATCAATAATTGCTTCTGCATCCAATTCATCAGGCAATTTCTTTTCAATGGATAATAACAAGTAGGATTCCAAATTCTCCTCAGAGAGCAAATTTCTTAACCTTGTCTTTATGATCTTTAGCTTTGAAAATGTCCTCTCACATTGGACTTTAGTAACTGATAGTGCGCAGATGACTTTATAAAGTTCTATTTCTTTTTTATTACTAAAACACTTGTTCACTATATTAAAAGCAATCATTTGTGTTCACATGATGATTGCTTGAATCTATCAATAATTGCTTCTGCATCCAATTCATCTAACAATTCCTTTTCAATGGATAATAACAAGTAGGATTCCAAATTCTCCTCAGAGAGCAAATTTCTTAACCTTGTCTTTATGATCTTTAGCTTTGAAAATGTCCTCTCATATTGGACTTTAGTAAGTTCTTATTCCTTTTTATTGCTAAAACACTTGTCTTTCTTTGTTTTTTTATTGTATTTTTATTTGATACAGGGGATGCACTTGCAGTCAGGGGCTCATTGTCATTGGACAAGCCAACACCCTGGTCAGTCCATTATTGTATACATATGTAATATGTATTTGTATGTGTGTTGTGCATGAGTGTGTATTGGCCCAAAGAGGGGTCGCCACCCAAATAAAATATAAAAGAATATACAGGAAGAAATTGACACCCAAAAATGAGTTGCAATAAAGGCAGAGTTCTTAATGAAACGGACAAAAATGTATTATTGGCAATAACTAACAATACATTACAATATGTACAATTGTTGATTTGTAAGGACGGAAAGAGACTGCTGATAATTACTGAAATAACAAAACGAATACAAGTGTTCCAAAGTGTGAGTGTGTGGATATGCAAAGATGGTTAGTTTAATAATCCTAAGAAGCAAGCTAACCACATGCAAGTGGTAAGTTTTTGGAAATGGTTGCATTTGATATTGTCCTTGATGAAAGGAAAAATTTGTAATTGAAATTTGTTGATGTTGAAATTAATAATGTGTCAGTAAATGACAAGTCACAGTTCATAGAATAAAGTACAAATAAAATCGCTTAAATAAAGTGAGTTGGGACTGGTAAATAAAAATTCAAGATAGTAGGGTACTAAATGAAGAAGATGCTGAACAAGGCATGTCATTAAGTAAATCCAGAAATTGGTGGGAAACCAAATCAAAGTGCTGTGTTGCTAAGTAGAATTCAATATGGTGATGTGCTGATGAAAAAGTGGTGTGGTTGCTAAGTAACCAACATGATAGCATTAGCAATCATAATGGTGTTTATGCAAACAAATGTTAAAAGGATTAACATGGAAAAACAATGAATAAATTAACAAAGCAACAAGAATGAATTTAAATAAAGCAAAGGACTTGCACAACAGAAAGACAAGATTGCTCAACTGCAATCCGGAGCGACGTCAAAAGAAAAAAGGAAAAGCAGTATTATTGCATCTTTCTGAAATAGAAGGTAAGCTGAGAAGAGAAGGAAAAGCAGTATCTGCATTTTTCCAAGAAGGAAGACGAGGTGAAAAGGAAAGAGTAAAAAAAAAAGGGAGGAGTGGCTGCTTCGCCATAAAGGCGCAAGTCGCTTCTACTTCCTTCAGGCAACCCTTCTGGTCAGAGAAGGATCAGTACTGTCATAATGACAGGATCACACATACAACTTGGCTTACCTCTCCTATTTCTTTATTTAAGAAATTAAGTAGATGATTTGAAATCATCTTTTATAAAAGCGAAGGTTCTTGTGAATAGTCAGAAACTGTTCATACAGGTTTTATGTATTGAATATACATGATTTCTGAAAAATTAAAGGTTCTGTTAGGATTCAGAGATACTGGTACTAAGAAATACGTAATTAAGCTATTGTTGGACAAGGGAGCTAATCCTTTTCCGGATGTCAAACTTCTGGATGTGACAAGTGATTTACATATGCCTGTGTCAGTTAATATATGCCTAAGTACATACATATACATACATACAATATGACTGAATTTAAAATAAGATATTGGAATAAAATACTCCCCTCCAACTCAGTCTAAACAACCAGGTCTGAGCAATAAAATCATTTGGAGACAAGAAAGTAAAAAAGTGAATATTTTTAAACCTTAAAAATTCGATAATTGTAAAATTTTCTTGAACTTTTGCAAAATTATTCAGTAATAATTGAAATTATTTTTTAAAGCACTTTTTAATTTTGCAGAAATAACTTTGGATCTATCATTTTTTTTTTTAACCAATTCACCCCAAGCAATGCAATAATGCCACTAAGATGTAAAGAGTTACTGAGAATGAAAGACTTTAGAAGGAACTGGAAACCCAATCCTAAACAGAAAACAAGGGATAAACCTCTACTTCTTGAATTAAAATACACACACACACACACACACACACACACACACACACACACACACACACACACACACACACGTACACAAAAACACAATTTGAATGAAAATGAATTGGACATCTGTGTCATGACAGCTATTTTCCCTTTTTTTTTTCCTCTGACAACAACCCCAGGATAACAGGAAAAGATCATATGCTGAAATTTGCAGCCTTTTAAAGTTATTCTTATGACTCCTGTACTTAAGCCAAATATATTTTCTAATAAATGATGTAGTATTTTAAATGTAGCCATGATGGCTAGTTTAAATGGCCAACATCTGCTTACATGTAAATAAAATTACTTAAACGTTTCTCAAAATTAATGGTTCCAAGTATTCTTTTCCTTTGTGTGCCATGTTCCGTCAGACAACCATGGGTCTCTATAGCTTTGATATTTCATCAATGGACTGTCATCATCAGAAAAAGAATTTAATGGAGGAAAATTTGACAATATTTAATTTTTGTGCCTGCAATAAAATAGTGTGTCAAGAGCACAGTTTTTCTATTGAGACTGCTATTATTTCATACTCTCTTCACTTCTTTGGCAATGTTTGTTGCTTTAAAAAGCAATGATTAGAATTTTAATAAAACCCAAACATAGGAAAGTGAATTTATGCATTTTCTTTGTTGTCTGAGAATTTGTAAGAAAAATCTTAAGCACTGAGGCACGTTGGTTTCTAAGCCTTTTATGACGGTGAGGGAGGCTGAGAATGAAGTGAAGGTTGTTTGTGGAATGTTTGTTAGATTCAGGGCAAATGTGATATCAACAAAACAGACTCAGTGGTGGTGATAAGGGAGGCCTGGAGCTGGACAGTAAAGATGCTGAGGTGATATAAATCACAGGAGCCTGATGGTGTTGGACCTGTCCTGTCAGCCGCATTCTGTGATGAGTCGGGTGAGATTAATTAAACTTGGACGAGATCATGGTGGTGACGAGAGAGGCAATCATAGTGGTGATGGCGACAATGCGCCTGTGTGTTAGCAGGTGTCCTTTCAGCCTGCAACTGTGTCAATTGTTATGAGGGGGTTTTCTTTTAAACAAATTTGTTGGTAACATTAGTGACCGTCTATTGTATGTTATTGTGAAGATGTGTTTTGTGGACCAGATGTGATGCTCAGAGTTCCTGCACAGAAAACAACTTTTTTTATTTTATGTTTTCTTTGTCTGGTTCATATCCATCCACTATGTATTGTGAATCAGAACGAGATCTAACTGTAGCAGAGTATAACACCAGGTTCAATGTCACTTAACTTCGGTGATCGGATGAGAACCGGTGTTTCTGCATAATATGGCTGTAAGCATATATAAAATATAAACTAGCACACAGTGATGACTGATGGTAATAAAGTAGTACTTGATGTAAAATAACCAAGCTAAAATTTATACTAGGTTCACCTATCATTTGGTTCACACTCCTCCCCAGTCTTTTGAACAGGAATAAAGGTTTATCCCTTGTTTCCTGTTTAGGATTGGGTTTCCAATTCCTTCTAAAGTTTACTTCCCCACTATACTTCTAACATATCCGATTGAGCTCTGAAATTTTAGTCACTAATTAAATCTTAACCTTTTCAAGTCTAGAGTTAGTCATTATCTTGCATAGTCCCAAGAACTTTACTTCTTGCTTTTTTTTATGCTCATACAACATCACCCAGTAACCGTCTACCTTGAGTGGCTCTTGGGCCTTGTGTTTGGTGAACATTGGTAAAAATAAATATACATTTTATTCCTCACATTTGATACAGCTCTGAATTTCATGCATGTGACAATCTTCAGGACACTTTAATTATATATATATATATATATATATATATATATATATATATATATGTATATAAAGGGAAGAGGTTATAGTAGTTCCAACAAAAGAAAAGTGTGTGTATTAAAAAGAAAAGAGAAACCACAAACAGTTTTGGTTGTAATGTGGATTTTTTTTCAAAATATTTTATGCTTTATTTTCCATAATTTTGCTACATGCATTTCTGGTCTTGCGACCTTCATCAGGCAAAGAGTGGATATTTCCACATATTATTAAAATGAATTAATTTTTCTTATGTTTTCTGATGTTAAATATTCTCGATATTAGACATTCTCTTTTTTGTGTGTTAGTGACCCAAACGTCTTTCTTGAACTGGCAGTGAAAAAGTTCTGCACGAAGGGTAATAAAACAATTAAGACTGGTCCGAGAAAGGGTGAGAAAGATATCTATATTCTTATCTTTTAATGACCCCCTGTGAGTTCTTAGATCTATTTCCATTTTTCGTGTTTTTGTCAGCATATGTCCGCATACGTATATTCCCTCTCCATACATACATACTGTCTTATTATAAGGAATTATTATATACATATGTACACACATACATACACATACAATATACATACATACATACACACACACACTTCCTATGTTGTGTAGGGTTCACGTGTGTGCCTGTGAGCAGTTTTGTTTTTGTCAATATGTGCATATATATATCCCACACACTTCCTATGTTGTGTAGGGTTTGCACACGAGGCTGTGAGCAATCTATTGTTTTTGCCAATATATATATACATATTCGTTCTCCACATATACCCACATGTGAACATGGATGCGAGTGGTTTGACCACTGTATTTGGTCATCATGTGTGCATGGTGTGTGCTTTTGCATGTGGGGTTATGATCTATTTAGTGCTGGTTTAAATTTGTTTATGAAGTTTTTTTTTTTGTATTTGTAGGTAAGAATAATTGTCTAAAATAGTGTGCAATGAGTGCTGGTGGTAATAAAATACTGGTTGATATATGATAACAGCTAAATCTTATACAAACAAGATATATATATACAAGTGTGAACATAAACTAAATAACAAGATATTTATGCCTGATGAATTGGGTAAACATGAAACTGAGTTGCACTACAAATGTAGGTATATGTGTATTTATTAATATATATATATATATATATATATATATATATATATTTATAACCCACACTCAACAAAATTACATTTCAAACTAGTCACAACACATTACATTGCATCTAAACATATGGTTCTATTGCTAATATTTCATTTTCTCACGTGGTACAATGCCACAGAACCACATCATGAATTTACGTGTCTGCTATTCTGCGACTATTATCATCGTATAGCAAACTTCTATAACAAGATATCATCTTTGATGGTGAAAATCTTTGTTGAAATGTCCATATAACCACTCTGAGGATGGCTCATGTGAGCTGAAAGCTTAATTGAGGAACAGCATAATAAAAAAATATCCAAATGTTGGACAGTTTTTGTCTTTATTTTCTTCCAAAATTAAAGCAACTATATGAAGCTTAGAATGGCTTAATTACAGGGTGTGGAGGAATTAGAAACAGAATCTTTAGTAATGAGTGGGAAACAGAAAAGAGCAATCAGGTGGACAGCAGATAGCAATTGACATTGCATTTAAATTTTTTCAGATTAAAGTTGGCTGGAAAGCATGGAGTCAGAAGGGAGTTCCACAAGCGTGAAGTGTGAGAAAAGAAACACGTTAGCATAGAATTTAAATTTTATAGCCGGCTCAACTATAAATTGATGAGATCTCAATGCCAATCTAGTACTGCACTTAAATTCAAAAAGTTTAGCTACCATTGTGAAGATCTCATCTACACACACACACACATATAGAGAACCAGAATTGTAGGGTTTCCATTTCACTTTACCTGATGGTGTTCTAAAAATATATTTTAGTTTAAATAATTCCAGATAAAAATATTGTTATAACTTATTTTGTATTAATTCCCTTAAGGAAAACAGTTTCTCTCATTTTTGTCACCATTCAAATGCATTTTGAACTCACTCTCATGTCTATTTACTAAGCTTAGGTCAAAATTGTGGAGCCAAACTCTTTGCATTTATAATAGTCTGCAGATGATTCATGGTAACAAGGGGAATTATTTAAATGAATCATGTGACTGATTATACAGTATATGGGAGATAACCCAAAAATCGTTTCAACAGTACAAACCAATTGAATAGTCGATAAACATCCAATTACAGTAATTACTCCTTTATTAAATTTCAGTATCCATCATGATAAATTCAATCAAATAATAATAGTAATTTATAATCCGTTAAACCCTTTCTTTTTTTTTCATCACACAGAAATTTTTGTGACCGCAACTGAACCAGTTTGTTAGAACAAAAAAATAAGATGAAACTTTTTTTAAATATTGGTTTAAAAAAAGTCAATAAGCAGAAGCTATATGTTGTTTTTTGTTGCTGATGAAAAGGAAAAAAAGAAAATATTATGTGACTGAGGTCCACCTAACATGCTGCAGGAAAGATGAATTTGTAAAGATTCTGAAGGAAATGACATAATATTATCCAGAAAAAGAAAAACATTTCAAGGTCTGCAGCTGATAATACTTTCACACAGACGTTTTTTTTAATTTATTTTGTATACTTAAGTTCAGTCAATGCAAGGCTCAAGAGCCACTCAAGGTAGAGGGTTACTGAAAGAGGTTGATAAAAAGAAGGCAGAAGGAAGTGAAGATTAGGATAAATAACAATTGTCCTATAACAAAGTGGTTAAGATTGTAGTGTTCAGGAAAGCATCCATGAGGAAGTCTGTCAAAGTAGCTACAGTTAGGGAAAAAAATACGGTTGAATGGAACTTCCATCTTACTGAGTAGTGTACACACACACACACACACACATATATATAAGAAACCATCAATGAAAAAAAACAAATAAATAAACACCAAAAAGACTAACTAAAACATCAATCAGTAAGTCTTAATAAACAGTAATAAAAACAACAAAGATTGGGGAAAAAATGCCATTGTAGCCAGACAAAAATCCCCTAACCCAACCTTACACAACTCCAAAAATTTGTCATATAATAATCATTCATACTTTCATCACAGTAGTGACCCTTGATAACGAAAGAAAAAACTCCAGATTACACCTCTATTTCCGATCTATAGATGAGTAAAATATTTCTTCAGTTAGTTATTCTAAACATTGCTTGAGAATGAAACTTTACACTAAATTTTAAGTTTAATCTTGAAATTAAACTTTAGGACTGGAGTCAAGTTTCAAAACACAGTAATTTCTGTGTTGCGATGGAATCATATTTTTTTAAAAAATAATCATAATTTAAGCTCTACTTCTGTATTGAGCACTGTTTTTAAAAATAACAACATAAATGCTAAAGAACTTTGGATCATTAATCTAACTGTTCTTTCCTATTACATCAATACACACACACACACACACATATATATATATATATATATATATATATATAGAGAGAGAGAGAGAGAGTGATCAAGAGAGAGGTGTGTGTGTGTATAGAATTTCAAATATAACTAAAAATATATCTGTAAAAGAACAATGTGAATAAAGATAAAAGGGAAACTTATCTTAGCCAATGCTTCAAAAACTTTAAATTTAAGAAATGCTCAAATATTCACCAGGCTAGCTGAAAAGTCTAGGTAAATTATGGAGAAAGATATGTGACATAATTTAATGTTTAATAAACAAAAGTGAATAAAAATGATGTTGAATTTTTTTTTTTAATTTTGAAAAACTAAAAACATTTCTACTTTTATAATATAATGTTGCAAAATTAAATCCTTACATTTGCCTAGATAAAGCCCATCAGAGGATGAAACACGTTGCCTAAGATAAGTTTTCATTTTGTCTTTATTTTCTGATATACATACATACATACATATATTTTCTGTTTATATGTTATTAATACTGGTTATCTGAAAAACAGAGCATTTAGTTAAATTGTATCTATTAAAAATAACATATAAATAGAAAATATATTAAATAATTGTTGGCCTTAATCCGTTTCATTATATATATATATAAATATAGGTAAGTACACTCGTCTTGGAAAACCTTCAGTTTCTTGATTTGCCAATGATCAAATCAATATCAAAGGAAAAAAAGGTTTTATAAAAAGAAAGAACTATGAACATGAACGTCTGTCGAAAATAATCGTACAACATACAGGTCCAAAGCCCAAAGAAAAAAACCTCGATATGAGTAAACAACTAACTAAAAAAGTGCTCAATACTCCACCCTCCCTGTTGTTGTGGGTTTTTTTTTTTGTCTTTGGTCACGTGGTCTTGGTCTTTTGTTTATCGCCTATAAGTATACTGTTTTCTTTACCTCTTTAGCCAGCTTTCCCTGACGATCCGCTTAGGTGAAACCTTGGTAGGTTTGTCTGGCTCTCTAGGTTTGACTATATATATATATATAATGATGTGTAGGTAACATGATGGTTATCAATGCAGAAAATTAAATTGATGAGCTGTATTCAAATTCTGAATCTGTTGTATTCATTTGTAATAAATGGCTTAGAAAAAGGCATGAATCCATCTCTTTTCTGCCCAAGTATAGATAAAACGGCAGGGTAGACTGGGCTCTCTAGCCTTGGCTTCCAAATGGTCTATGAGAAGGAAAACTCTCAATTTTAACTTTTTGCTAGCAACTGCATCCTGTAAAACCTACTTACTACCGAAAACACAGCAGAATCACCATACACAGTATTGCTGTGTCCCAATATTCAGTGGGGTATTTACAGATTTACAAGATGGATGCATACATGATGTTTGCCCCCTCATTGAATGAGAACAACCCCCAAGAAGGATGCAGAGGATGAAGTGGTTTCCTGCAAACTCTGAAAGCCCAACAGCAACTGCATGATCATTTATAGTCATGCATATCTTGTGTAACGCTCTGGATTTTGAGGTCAGAGTGGCAGCATCATTAATGCCAGAATCAAATCATGATGACATGACCTCTGGTATTTCTTATAGTTCCAGGTGTTTCCAAGCAGTCTTTCAACTAAGTACTAGCCAGACTCAACACCAATGGCAGATCTGCATTTTTGATTCCCTGAAACTTAAACATATTTGAGGATCCAACTGCCAAAATGTAGGCTATATAATATATATAATAGATTCTGGTGAGCTCAATGTGTCCATTTTGAAATTTGACCAATTACAGGGAAATTTTGAGGCCCTATGAAATGGGTATTAAAACATATTCTAAGGCCAACATTAGCCACTTCTACTCAGGATTCTATCACTAAAATGGCTTTATTTTAATGACAATAGCAAAAAAAAAAAAAAGAAAAAAAGATTTTTTTGAAAAATTCATTCATCAAAAAAATGTTGTTTCAGGGTCCCCTCTGGGATTAGGAGCCCTGAAAATTAAGCTTCATTAGTTTCATAGTAGATCCACTACTACTCAACACTGCTTAACATCAGTGATCAAACGGGAACTGAAATTGTCAGCATGATTAATATGCATACATATATACTTGCACACAAATACACATATATATTTCCAAGGAATCTAATATTTTTTACATGTTTATATATTGGTGGCTGTCCCCAACAGTAAAGAGATGTGGGATAACCAGATGAAAGGTGGATATATATATATATATATATATATATGCTCCACCTAAGATGGTGAAGGCTGAAAGTTTCTCCAATTCTTGCAAGAAGAATCTACATTTGGAGAAGACCACTAAGGCCATATGCTCACTAAGTGACAAAATCTGGTGGTGAATAGACAATAATTTTACATGCGACAAATTATGTCTCCAATTCTTATTAGTCAGTAGGTTTGGAATCTTGAAAGCTTTGTGTTCATTTTTGTATATTTTTATGCTTCTACTATTAAATCAGTTGCAATTAAAGAAGAACGGGCATTACTTTTTAACTGACCCGCGTATCCCAACTGAGAAGGAAGAAGACTATGTTAAGGAGTAGATTTTGAATCCTGCAGCTTTTATGTTCATTTTAGTATGTATTGTGTGCTTCTAAAATCAGTTGAAATTAAAGAAGAATGGACCTACTCCATATTCAAACATGTGCATCTTAGAATTCAAATTAGGACATTCTCACTTTTAAAATCCAAATAATCAGTAATCTGGATCTAAAATGAAGAATTTTTTTCTTCCATGATTTTATGCTTAGCTGAGCTCTACAAAAAATCTGGTTTATATATTTTTAATTACTAATATCTTTTTTGCATGTATTTTTTAAAAACTTTTTGCAAAATGGAAGTATCTTTTTGGCATTTTAGAAACATCGAAAACACTTACAAAGTTTAAATAGAATAATATCAAAAAATGACAAAATTATTTTAAAATGGTTATTTTCTTAATGACAGAACATTTATGCTTGCATAATTATCTGCCTGAATGCGTTAAATTCAATTATTTTATTTTGTTGCGTGTTCTCCAAGACACACGCAATAAAATAAATCTTGGAGAAGAACAAGCTCTACTGGGTCTGTTTTACCCAAGACACACTATGCATGAATGAATACTTACCAGTGCACCCACTGATGATGATGATGATGATGATGATGATGCCTACAAGACAACAGAAGTGAAAACAGGTGTATTCAAGAATATGAATTTTGAGCCGTTCTTCATATAATTTGTAATGAAAGTGTCTCAAAAATATTTAGATATTTTGATTATAGAAGAAATTAAATTTAGTTCATTTGCCCCATATTAATTTTGAAATAAATTAATTTTGCCAAACGTGACAATATAATCCACATTTCTTTTCTGAAAATATTCTAAACAGCTGAAATTTGAATTTCCTTTTTTAAGACTAAATTGGTTATTCACGGGGATGGGCAAGTAGTAGTTGTTAATACAGAATGTGGGATCGGAGACCTAGGTTCAACTCCTATCTGAGTCTGTTTTGTTTATTTTTACACTAATACCCTTGGGAAAAGCATGACTCTATCCCTTCTTGCTTCACCTATGGGTGAAATTGTAGAGTAGAATAGGCTTTCTAGCCTTTGGTGGTAGACAGTCTAAGAAAAGGACAACTGAATGCACAACTGGGCAGAAGACAAAACAAATAAAAAACACTTGAATGTCTTTCTTTTATCAAATCATGGCAATAAAGAAAAGGAATTGGTAAGGGAAGAAAGACGGGTGAGGTGAACCTAAATGTAAAATAAAATACAAAAATAAATATATATACACAAAAAAAAAAATTAAAATTATGCATTTGCTTTCTTTCAAACTCGTATCTCTTTCTCTCTCTTTACCCTTCTCTCTCAACTAATAAGAAGGCAACCCTCAATTAAAAAAGACGAAAAAGAAGAAAAGGCCGAACCTATCTACAAACAACAGAAGTTTGCTGGTCCATGGCTTTAGTTATTCTGACTTGAAATCTACTAAAAGAAGAATGGCTCCACACATAACTTCTGCTAGAAAAAAAAAAAAATGAAAAAGAAAGGAATGCCATAAAATAAAAGAATTTTGGCCAGTCAAAAAAAAAAAAAAAGCAAAGAGACTTTTGATGTTAGCCAAAACCAAACTTTGTAACAGTAGTCTAAAGCCCTTTTCTTAAGGGATATAAACAGACAGCTGATAGGCAGAGTGAGAGAACGGACAGCAGAGAATCCAGCCAAGTGTGAAGAAACTAAGCAGTGATCTGCTTGACATTATTCTGCCCTTTTGAGGACTGAGAATATGCCATAGATTGACACTGCAACAAGTTTAAAAATATAACCATGCTCCTGACCACTACCAAGGTCTGATTTGTAAGCAATTAAATACCCAGCTGAATGAGCTTTCGGTACCCCAAATTACAAAGAACTTGCTCCAGTTGAAGTCAAATAAATAAATATATACTATTTGTTTATAGCTTTTATTCTGTTCATTTATTATTAAAGTTTCCAATAAATATTGCTAAGAACTGGCATTTTACCACAAGTAAAAGAAACTGAAAAAAACCTTACAAATCAACAAGGGTCTGACCATCACCAACACAGATGTTTTTCAAATTTGGTATGTCACTTTTTTCATATAAAAATCTATCTGTTGTATAATAAAAATGTAAACAAAATCAAAAATAAGGTTGTTTATTTTCCACCAAACTGGTCAACATTTAACCCCAAATAACACAAATTCTGTTGATTTTATGATCATAGTTCTTATGTGAATATTAATCAGCATGCAAAAAACTTTCTAAAGATATACAACATGACCATATTGGGAGATGTGAAAATGTTACCAAACAGCAAAATCTGCCATTTTGAATTTGGCCCAATTCAGTAAAATTCTTGTAACACAAAGTCCACCACAAAATTTTGTACATATCTTGCCATAAGGCAAACAAATTTGTTGCCAATTTTAAGAAAAAAAATTGAAAGCTATGCTTTTTGAGAAATTCAAAATTAAATGTTAAGTTTGTAGCGGACACCCTGGAGGGGGCGCAATGGCCCAAGCGCCCCTGTGTGTCATAAATGAACGATGTCACAAGGAGCCTGCCACACTTTTACTTTGTGATCTAACCAGGTAAAACAATATGGACAACAGAACGAAGATGTGTACGATTTACGCAGGGTTTATTACAAGAAGGAGAATAGGATGTATATTGGTAATGCTGGCGGTTGGACGTTGCTGATGCGGACGCTCCGGTAGAGGGTTGATGTATGGCTGCTCCGGTCGTGTTGGAGGTTGTTGATGAGTGCGGTTGCTCCGGTCGTGTCAACAGTTGGAGGTTGTTGATGAGTGCGGTTGCTCCGGTTGTGCCGACGGTTGGAATCGAAGTGAGTGTCGAAAAAACCTTCCGTAAATAATTACTAACAATAGTGTACGGGAAAGGTTTGTTGGTCGTCGCAGGTGGGCTTTGCTGGTCGCCTGGTCTGGTTATTGCTGCTGGTCGGCTGGTGATCACTGCTGGTAGTTGCTGGCGTTGCAGTCCAATCTGCCGGGTCAAGTCCAATCGAAACCTCCCGTAATAATTACTAACAATAGTGTGTACGGTGAAAGGTTGCGGACGACGTGCGAGCAGCCAGTAGGAGTGGCATGCCGAGAGTCAGAAGTATAGAGAGAGAGAGTGTGTGTGTGTGTGTGTGTGTGTGTGTTCCAACTCGCGTCCAGTTGGCAGACGAAAAAAAAAATGGGAGCGTAACTTAATACACAGCCTGGGGCGGCATCAAGGCCAGGAGCCTGTGCACCGACCGTGTCAGAGCTGACCGGTCAGTACCGACATTTCATCCAGGATGTGCAACAACTCTGACCCACTAGAGAAATACACGGCACCCTGACGACAACACAAGCACATTCGTCGAATCATGCATCGCAACCTCACTCAGACACATTCTCTTTTCAGTGCATATGAACAATATTTAAAACTTTTTTACATTTTTAAAGTTTGTTTCCTACACTTTTAATCCAAAGAGGGGGTATTGTCGGAGTTAGCTCCTCCTCATTTCCTTAATCCTTCAACAGGGGTCTCTCTCCCACTAGTATAAATACTGGATGACCTTTCGCCTCTTTCTCTTTTCCGACTTACGCCTCGGGCGGCCATCTTGCGAGGAGATGAGGTAAAATCTCTTTTTCGACTTAGGCCTTGGGCTGCAACCTCGTACGGAGGCGAGGTATAAAACTTTCTCTTTTTCACTTACACCAATATGTGACCTCTCACACATACAGCGTTTCCCATATTCTGGGAACACGCTAAGAATAATGCGTGTACGTACGACACTCAACACAAAACACACACATAACTTCTCCATACAAACACTCTGTAACTTTTCATGTCTTCGTGTATTAATATATTTGTTTATCCATAATATATATTTGTTTGCATATATGTATCGGTCTTGTTTGTTTTCTTTGGACTTAATTATAGTCCAACATTCCTATGTAGCTGGACCGGCTAGCAGGAAATCTTAGCCCAGAGAAACCATCCTCACATTCACACCTCGGTCCTCTACAAGTTCAAGGTCAAATTATCTTATTTGACCTTTAAACAAAATCAAATAGATCACCTTAGTTCTATCCAAATACTTTAAAATGGTATATAATTTAGCTTTGTGGGTGAAAAAAACAACTGAGATAGTGATATTTAAACTTTGTGACTATTTTCAAAAAATCACATTTTTGTCAAGGGTCAAAGGGTCATATCTCGGGAACCCTTTGACCTACAGACCTAATACCATTCATTGAACTATAAGTGCACCAAATTTGAAAAAAAAAAACTGTGTTGGTTGATTTGACACAGAATGACTCCAAGAGACAGCAGATTGCATTTTAAAGCATAGCTGTAGCATTCATTTAGAAATATCATAAGATAAGAAAAAGAAGAAATGTTTCCAATTTCGTTTAACATGTTTCAATTTTAAGCTTCATCAGAAAATGAGATATGGAAAAAAAAAAGATGAAAGCTTTTTCATAAAAGTGAAATATAAACGTTTCCTTTTTGGTCTTTATGATTTTTTATCATTCTGTCGGATTTTTATATTTTATCTGAATTTGATCCTAATTCGGCATTAAATATGTGAACACTTTCGTACATTGTGAAAGTCTGTCAATTTTTCTTGGTTGACAATGACATTCATTTTGTTAAAAGAACAATCTAACTTAGTTAAAACTTAAAATAAATATTCTTAGAGAATTTATAATTTGTAATTAAAAAAAAAAAAAAAATATATGTTGGTTTTTTACTTTTAAATAATTGCAAGATAGAGATAAAATTAAAAAGTAAAAATATCCAGATGATTTTTTTTAAAAAATTTCAAAAGAAGGCTCCAGGGGGATTCGAACCCTCGACCTCCAGTTTACTAGACTGGCGCTCTAACCAACTGAGCTATGGAGCCACAGCTGTTGAAAGCACGCCAAATTAGAGTATTTAACGTAAGCGAAATGGCTGCTGTAGAATTTTATAGGTTTTATTTCGTTTCATTGTTTCAAATTAAGCTGCTTTTAAACGTATCAATTCATATCTATATCCATATATAAACGGAAATAATTATTTAATAAATAATAACCAAAGTAATAAAAACATTTTAGTCATTTTACTATAATTGAATGTTTACTTTTTTAGTTTATCAGTAGCAATTTTTTATTTCGTTTTAAAAAAAAAAATACATTTTCATTTCTTTAGACTTTTTTTAGAAAATCGTTTAAAATATGATTTAATTTTATACTTTTCTCTTATTTTATTAACTACATATTGACTTAATTTTGCTTCCTCTAAAAATCAAAGTCGATAAAATATCCAGCTTTTAATTTGAAAATACATGTGCCAGTTTATCGTGTCTTCCTTACAAGAATAATAGAATAAATAATTTTTTTTACGGAAAACATCATCATGATGTCGTTTAAACTTTTAGAAACAAAAAAATTAAATTTTCATCTTTTTTTTCTTTAACTTTATTGTAAAATTATTTATTTTCAGAATGTTCTTTCTTTTCCGTGAATTCCTGCAAAAAATGTATTTATTTTATTCGATATTGAATAAATCCATAATTAAAGAATAAACAATAAAAATAACCAACAGAATTAAAAGAGTTTCTTTCTTTAAAAAAAAAAAAATTTCCAAAATTCTCTTCAAAATCAATTTTCAAATGAATTTTTGAAAAGTTTCAAAATCTCCTTCGTTATTTGACATTATTCGCATAAAACTATAATAAATTGATATTTACAAATCAATAAACATTGGACAAATTTTAAAACATTTAAAATGAAAACTTAAAACATATTTTACTTTAATATTTTTCGGAATTGATGTGTTGCCTTCGCCTTTAACAAAGCAACAGAATCCTGCCATGTTGACCAGTAATCTGAGAAACGGTTCGTCTTCTTTTACGTAATTTTATTTTTAGGAAAAATAAGAAAAAAATCAGGATAATTTTAACAATTTTCTTAGTTTGACTGAAATATTTCCAATAAATTAGAGTAAAACCATTAAGAAATAAAATAATTCTAATTAAAACGAAAAGAACGAAAAAGTCAACGGAAGAGTAAAACACCGTTTTTTTACCTTACATCATATTGCGAGTGTTGTTCTTTGACTTGAAAGAATCAATTTTACAAATTCCGAAGAAAGTTATTTTCTCAAGATAATGCATATATTTTGCTTAATTCTTCTTCTTTTTTGTTGCTCTCTACGTTTTTTTATCGTGTAGTATTTTCTTTCAAGTTGGAAAACTTTCATTAAAAATAAAAATCTAAAGTAAACAGTTGGAGACAATATGAGTCGATCAATTTCTTTTTTAAAAATCTAAGAGATTAAAAAAAAACGCTTTAAGTAACGAAGCAATTTTTGAAAAATCTGAAAAAAAATTAAAAACATGGGAAAATAAAAACAAAGCAAGAGAAACGTTATTTTATCTATTTTAACAAGAAAGAAAATAAAAATTATGTTCAACTTTTCACATTTTTAAATTTAATTTTTTTAACTCATAAGCCAATGTTATTAATTAAAAAGTGTTTGTTTTTTTATTTATTTTTTTACCTTTTCCAACGGATTACCTGAAGGATTAAAAATTAAAAAAATGGATCAATCATGTTGCAACAATAATATTGACGACGCAAAATAATTCTAATTTTAGGGTTCAGTTCCAATTAGGGGGGAAAAAATAAGCATTTTTAGTTTATATTTCAGCATTTTTCCAAAGAACACTTTTTTTACAATAAAATGAAAGTTTAATGAATTCTGAGAATTCACTAAAAAAAGGGTACTTTTTTTGTGGCTTCTTATCTGTAGCCACCTTTTAATTTACTGGTGATATGATTTTTTTTAATTGTTGTTTTTTTCTCAGACTACTAAATGAATCTTTGGAAATTTTAAATTTGTGAAAAAGTTAGATTTTAGAAAATTCATTTTTAAAAAGTGGCGACAGCTAACCTACAAGTAAGTACCAACAATCTTTTTTGTTTTACCATCTTTTTGTTAAACAGAACAAAGAATGGAACAACTATCAATTCAAAC
The DNA here is from genome assembly GCA_964036315.1 of Acanthosepion esculentum. Lineage (NCBI taxonomy): Eukaryota > Metazoa > Mollusca > Cephalopoda > Sepiida > Sepiidae > Acanthosepion > Acanthosepion esculentum. Next base: position 97,635,598 of record OZ038495.1, on the reverse strand, counting down.
CGGTTGGACATATGGCTCGCAACTCCACCCCATAAAAAATCCTACGACAACAGTAACACCTATGTTGATATTGTGGCCCGACTCCATAGAAGTGCCTACAGGGTTAATGGGATTTTGTTTTCCCTGATAATTCTGATCAACATGCTTCTTTACTTGATGAGTTCCTTGGAGTGAGTGAGAAATAATAATAACTTCCTTCACCCACTCCCTTCCAATTCGGAGAACTGAAGAATAAGAAAGAAAGGAATTCGCAAGCATATGTGACATTTTCTTTGGACCAATGAAAACTTTGTCTTCAAATCATTTTGGAAAACTAACATTCATTAGAACTTCCCCAATGCACAACATTTTTCAGAATTGAGAAATATTGACATTTAATCATAATTTTAAAAGTGGGGTTCTCTTCAACATTATGGTGTAAAAAAATCAATTCCTGATTTTTTAAAGAGTTATCAGCTCTTTCTTTATTTACAAATGTCAAGTTTGAAACTGTGCTTGCATTTATTTATGGAAACAATTTTCTGGTTCATACCAAAAAAAAAAGAAAAGAAAAAGATTTCTCTTAAAGAACAAACGGATATGTGTTCATGTGTTTTATTCTATGAAAATATTTCAGACAATAGCAATTGTTTTTATCTGGTGAAATAGATTTATTTTTACATTCTTTTGTAAAAAGATTTTTGTTTGTCATTATCAAACAAAAATTTATACGTTTTTTAATTAAAGAACAAATGGATATTAAACAAACTTTTCAGGTGAAACGTTGTTTTTATAAAAATATTCCTTTTTTTTTCACTAAAGAATAAAAATGTATATAAATTAATAAAAGTATAAAACAAAATAAGCAAATATCAATGATGTAAGCACAGATTCAAACTTGACATTTGTAAATAAAGAAAGTGTCGATAACTCTTTAAAAAATTCAGGAATTGATTTTACACCATAATGACATGATGAAGAGAACCCCACTTTTAAAATGATAAAATATCAATATTCCAAAATTGACATTTTTAAATAATAAACTAAGTTCAGATAACTCTGTAAAAAGCTCATGATTGATTTATGACTGTATTTATATTATAAATAGGACCCCCATTTCTAAAAACAGTATTTTTTCATTCTGACAAATTTTATTGTTTGAAGAAGTTCTAATGAATACTAATCTATGAAAGTTATTCCCTGGAAATTTTTTCCCGACCAGTCTATTTAAGTACTGACAATATTTTTTTCATTTAATAGCCAAAGCTTTATCAAAGATGCCATGTTTAAATTTATCAAACTCAACCTGAAGACAGCAGATGTATAATAAAAAATAAATTTATCCACTGAATTTTTTATCCAAAACATGCAACCCGCACTCAAAAAAAAAAAGACAGGAAGATTTTGGAGTTTTGTGGGTGGGACATGTCTTTCTGGTTACTTCATTCTCTATCTTGTTTTCCTTGAATTTTTTTCTTTAAACAATGATATTTCTGATAAAGAATGCAAAGTGTATTTTTTTGTTTTTTATCCACCTTCGCATATTTGTTTGTAGCTTTTGATATAAAATATCTTTTTCCTATGAATTTTTTTAACATGTAAAGAAGAATAATTTTTCCCACTGAATAAATTTGAAAATATTAGTCATGACAAATTTATAAATCATGCAATAAAAGATATATTTTATATTTTATTATTTTACTTCGAAATGAAACAGTTAAAACCATTTTTATATGCATTTACATTTGGATGAGGGGAAAACATATTGATTAAAAAATGCAGTTTCTTTAACAGATTACATATAAGGTTGTCCTAAAAAGCTATTTGCCCGATCAGGAAAAAAGGAGTCCAATAAAAATTCTGATGTTTGGTAAGTTGTTCAGACTTTGATAAATGTTACTATGCAAAAATACTGAAGTCGAGGTACCAAAGAGAAAAGCACCACAGAACAAATTGTTATATTAAGCGTTTGGTAGGGAGAAAAAGGAATAACGTGGATTAAATTCTGAACAACTTTTATTGTTGGTAGGTTGTACAAAAACATTGAAGGATGTGTGGAATGTCCATTTCAGTGGCCAGTCATCAAGATGGTGGTTGGGTGTAAGGGCAGCACTGGGGGGAGGTCACCTAATTCTTGTGTGGATTTGGTGTGAGGTCACAGGATATGGCTGGTGTCCATGTTGGTTGATCTAGGTTACAGTGGAGGGTAGTATATCATACAGATATGTCAAAGTTAGGTGAAATGTCAGTTTTAGTGGGTGATCATCAGGATAGTGATCTGGTGTAAGCATAGCACTGGAAGTTGACCAATTTCTTGATGCTTCCTTGTGGAGTTGGAGTCACTTGTTTTATGGAATTGGAGTCGCTTGTTTGTGGAGTTGGAGTCACTTGTTTGCAGAGTTGGAGTTGCTTGTTTGCAGTGATAGTATAGCGAAGAAAATGGCGACTTACCTCGTCAAACCAAGCGACAGCGTGAACACTTGTATCCTACGGCGGAAAATATGGCGAAAAAGAAAATTACTTATCAAAAAAATGGGCATGTATTCTGCATGACATGCTGAAGATGGAATATGTAAATTAAAAACAAGTTCATCGCAGGAGTTGCTGTAAAAGTATTTTGATACACAAAAATTTGGCGTCCTCTCCCAGTAGTCAATGATTGGAAAAAATGCTCGGCCGATAAAATCAGTTGTTGTTCTTGAATCGGGGCAAAAAATTGGTGTATTTTCGCTACTGTGTTCGTCGGAGAGTGAGTTATTTCTCTGACAGGTTACGTGCATTGGGATTTGTGAGATGGTACCTGCGAATCGAGTTTTCGGCATTTCTTTCTGTCCCCGATATTCGAGTCTGAACTTTCAGTGATTTGTTCTCTGCATTGTGGAAGTAATCTGCGAGAAATATTTCCTTTGCTTTCAGAACACCTACAGATAGCTTGCTTGTGGAGTCAAAGTCCACTGCTTCTGGAGTCAGAGTCGGAGTTACTGCTTGCAGAATTGGAGTTGCTTGGTTGCGGGGTCAGTCACTGCTTGCAGAGTTGGAGTCACTTGTTTGCGGAGTTAGATTTGCTGAGGTGATGACATTGGCAGCTGGAAGGCTTGTAAGTTGGTGGTGTTGATGTTGAGATGTTATCAAGTCGGTATTTGCTGAGGTGACAGTGTCATTGATGATGAAGGTTTGTAGCTGAGTGGAGTTGAAGTTTAGATGTTTTTGAGTCAAAGCTGGATAGCCGAGGTGGTTAGTCAAGTCTGGGAGTGGTGACGGTCATTGAGAGGTGCAGTCATGTTGAGTGGTGGCAACACAGGTCACTAGATGTAGTGTGATACTATGAGCATTTCATCATCCCCGTCAGTTCTTTTTGTTACCTTGTAGAATAAACATTTGTAGTGTACACATATTTGTGATTATATTAGTGTAAGTGTAAAAACATTAATAATGTGCAAAAATTTATGTACAATAATGAATACGGTACATGTACATTACTGTACAGTAAAATGTAAATTTTCTTAAAATTTATTGAATTAAATGAAGGTAAAATCTGACAATGCTGAGTTCATTTCATTTAATCTCCATGTAAAGTGTGTTTTAGTCTTATATACAGTGTATAATCATTGAATTTTAAATTGACATCAATACAGTACAGTAGAAAAATGTAAAAAAAAATTATAAAGTTTAATTAGAGTAAAATAAAATGTATGAAATACAGGTAAAGCACGTAAACTATGCAGTAAAATAAACTCTGCACTCAGTTCAGGTTGATTTGTATGATACATTTCATCACTGCAGTTTGGAACTTTACATTTTTCCATACGATTACTGTACTGTACAGTTTAATGTGACTATGCATGTACAATATATTTTAAATTTTATTGGGTAATTTTTTGATAATTTTTGTAGCCCATGATGTCACCCAAGAAGCTGGTTGTTATTAAGAAGAGAGTGTGCCTGCCACCAGTTATTTTTATTTCTTTTGGATAAATAAACATGCGCCTTTCAATACCTGTCCAAATTTTGGTGGTAACGGTCAGTCTAGTTCACTCCCTAAAATAGTTCCAACAGAAATGGTGAGCTTGGTCATTCCCTAATAAAAGAGGACGCTAATGCCACAAAACAAAGTAGTTACCTTTCTTTTTCTTATAGCAAAATATTCATTTTATATTTTGGTATTCTTGACAGCAGAAGTTTTTTTACGCAAGTTTAATATTAAAATTTCAGCAGGTAGATTGATTAGGCTGACCCTAAATTTTGAGTTTTTGGGATTCATGCCTACCTTTATTACTACACACCCTTATATAGTGGCAATTCAAATATTAACCCAGCCTTTTTTTTAGTCAGTCTCTGTCCAGATGATCCTTTTAGTGTCTTGGGGTCTAACACGAGAAGATACCTCCATCAGTATTTTTTCTTCTTTTATCTGAAGATATTATATGTGCAAAGGCAAGGACACTGTATGTGGATCTATCAGAAAAATACCAGGCACATCATCTGAAGATGAAAATGCATTTAAGGCAAGCTGAGGATGGTTTGAAAATTTTAAGAGGACCGACATCCACTGTCTAGTGAGACATGCAGAGGCTGCAAGCTCTGATAAAACTGTCTTGTTTCAGAGGTGTTTTGAAGTGAACGAAAATACAAACCTGACTCTAAGAAAATTTTGGAAGGATCACTTCAACATCCTAAATTGCTTAAATGTCATTGATAAAGCCTGGGAAGAAGTCACAGTGATATATTTATTCACATTATTTGTGTATAATCTTTTAAAAAGTACTTTAACCCTTTGAGCCCTGACCACTGCTTTACCAGTGGTAAAGAAGAATGGCTTAATGCCCAACCACCAGATGAACGGTGGGTAAACACTTGTAACTATTTTTATATCTACCGTGAAACATTACATACCAATTATTTGCGAATGTTGACTCAGGAGCTCAGGCAGAAGGGTTAAAAATGTTCAGGAATGCAGGGTTCAAAGGGTTAATTTTGCATAAATGTGATTTTTATTGATTTTTATATCAATATTTTTTGGACTTGGAACAAATTAATTTAATTTCTATTATTTTAAATGGGGAAAATTGTTTCAACTTATGAAATTTTCAGTTACGAATCCACTCCTGGAATGGTTCAAATTCATAGGCCGGGTTTCCATTGTATATATATATATATATATATATATATATATATATATATATATATATATATATATTTCTGTCTGATTATTTAGCAATGAGTGATTAAAGATAAAAGAAGTGCAGTTTGCTATTAGTACCACCAGGTGTACTATTAGTACCAGGTGTACTATTAGTACCACCAGGTGTACTATTAGTACCAGCAGGTGTACTACTAGTACCAGCAGGTGTACTATTAGTACCAGGTGTACTATTAGTACCAGGTTGTTGTGAAAGAAGATGGAAGGTATAGACGATGCTGAGAATTCTTGATAATAATTTATAATTTTGATAGTGAAAGAATGTACTGGAAACTAAAACCCAGATAATTATAGATACAAAATTGGATCCTTGCTGTGTGTAACTAAATACCAAATGATAAAAAAAGCAGATAACACAGATATTTCTTTAGAAATTATTTGCAGAATATTTTTCTTACATCTATTAATAGACTTCAAGAATAGCATGAGAACATTATTCTAATTTCCCTCCAAGATTATACAACATATTTCCTTCCCCCACAAAATTACTGTTAATACAATGTGGTATAATTAAAAACAACAACAATAAAAATAGTAAAAACTGAATGAGGCTAAATTTAACAGACACACCAATCGTCAAAAATTTAAATCTAAATGTTGAGCTTCTCTATATCTTTAGCATAAATGCCCTTGGAAAAAGCATAAATCCAGCTCTTCTCTACCTATTAGGTGATTCGGAAAATAATGTTCAATTTTTGAATAAAGCATTTAATTGCGGTTTAAATTGAAAAATTATAAAGTATCAACTGCTAGATCTGCTGCTAGGAAAGTTGGTTCACTGTGTTAAGTGAGACAATTTTTCTCACCAGAATTTATCTTATCTATTTATAAGTCTATCATTCATCCATCCTTTGAATATTGCTGCCATATCTGGTCTGGTGCTCCTGCTATATATTTAAAGATCCTTGACAAAATTCAAAGAAGAATCCACAATGTTATTGATCCTGAACTGGCATCTTGGCTTCAATCACTTTGCCATAATGTAGCTTCTCTGTACCTTTTCTATAAATATTTTCATGGTAATTGTTCTGCTGAACATCCCTCTATGGCAACTGGACTTTATGAATTCAAGTACAGTACTAGATTAGCAACAAGGTCTTATCAATTACACTTGAAATGGCTAAATGCAACTGTAAGTTCTATGCTAACAGTTTCTTCTATCACACTCCTCATTTGTGGAACTCTCTTACAACTTCTTGCTTTCGAGTTAACTTTGATCTTCAAAAATTTAAATGCAATGTCAACACAACATTGTGTTGTCCAGCCTTTATCAGGTACTTGTCAACTGGTATAATCTTCAGGGAACTTCAAACTGAACCTTTTAATTAATCTATGGTTAATAGATTGTTCTAATACTGCTGCCCATGTCTAAGGCTCTCTCGGGATGAGCAATAACTGGACTGTACTAAATAAGAATGAGATATTTTTAGACATGGGCTGCTGAATGAGAACAATCTACTCCCCCATCCCATCGATTAAATAAAAGGTTCAGTTTGATGTTCCCCCAAGAATACCTGATGAGTGCCGGAAGACAACAGCCAAAATTTTGTATGATAACGACAACAAAGACAAGGACAATAGACTGCATGTAAATAATGTAACTACAGGATTTATGAGTAGAAGATCAAATATAGATCAAGTATGGATAGCAATGCAACAAAATGATAGAATAAAGAACAAGTAGGAAACAGATCTTAATCTAACATGTTTCATTTTACTAAATCTTCATCAGAGGTCAAGATAGAAATGATAAAAAATAATAAAAAGCAAAGACACAGATTAATGGTAAGAGTTATGTTTGGTTAATTCTTATTGGTTAGATACGTGTCATGTGTAATGAAGAACAGATAATATTCAATTATGTGTGAGAAACATTCTGGATGCTAAACTGTGTACAAGTTAGTGAGATGCAACAAGATGTTTTGAAAAAATTTGGTTCTGTGGGGTGGTGAGAGGTTTACAGGAATACATTGGGGAAACCTTAAGGAATTTAAATAAAGATTATATGAACACAAAAGGGATCTTTTACAAAATTGGACATTCAATGAATTAATTGTTCACTGTAATGAGTCTAACCATAATTTTGATTTAAAAATGCTACTTTCATTAAACGTAAAAGCAATTTACTAAGATGAAAATGTATAGAAAGTGCTTTAATCACTAGAACATCCACAGCAAATCTGTCTAGATTCCTACAACATCTGACCTTTCTTGGCAGATTTACTATTATCCCAAGACAAAAAGAAAAAGAAACTAAATGGAATTGGCTAAGGGACTATATACCCAAAATATATATTTAAAAAGATTTTTTAAAATTAAAACTTAAAGTTTTCAGCATCTCCGCTCCTTTGTGCATATGTGTAGTCAACATAAACATCACTTTGTTTGATGAAATACTAAAGGATAAAACGTGTCACGCAAAACTTTTCAACCTTGTCATAGATTTCTCTAATTCAGAAGGTGCTTGGGTTATGTTGGACCCGATATACGGTATTTCGTGATTACAGCACCATACATTCTCATGTGGCACTAGATGAGGGAGACAATGTTGTTTCTTCACCGACTCTATACCATACTGGATTGTGCTACATTCACTATCTCTCATTTGTATTGTCTTTTGGGAAACTTTGAGTCCTTCATTATGGCTCCCAAGCATAAGGCAGACTTGTGGGAGCTTATGTAGGTGAATTCTGACTCATGTCAAAAATCAGGTTACATCGTGCCATAGGAACGGATCTACAATATAATTTGAGGACACCCTGCATATATATATATATATATATATATATATGATTAATAAAATTTCTCACTTAGCTGATTGAAGCTATGTTCAGCACGTCAAATCTGGAGTTTCCTAGACAAACCTTGTTTGTCATAATTGTTTTGTCCACTCGTCAGGAGGTATCAGCATTTGTAAGAAACTAATGGATTTTATTTTTAGTCCAACATTATTTCTAAATTACTTAAATGTTATATTTTAGCAGATACATGTGACTGAGTGGAAAACCTTTCTTTTTTCAACAGTGTGAATTACATCTACTGGCCTGTGTAGTCGAGAGTATTAATAAAGAAAATATGACCTCTGCTGCCCAAATATACATTAATCATATATATATATATATAGTTTCATGTGCATACAATCATCAGGTACTGATGGTATTGAAAAGTTCATAAATATCAGTACCTGACAATTGCATGCACATGAAACTCAGAGTCGTACAACTGATATAAGTAATATGTATAGTTATTAATATATTTTTATGGCTCTGTTACACTATATTGAGCACTGTTTTGATTTCACCAAAAACTAAATTAATATTTTTTTGCAAATCTGTATATGAATGCCATCACATGCATGTATAGTTGCTCATAGTTCTTTATTTAATAATTATACCAATATATATATATTTATAACTATATATATATATATATATATGTGTGTGTGTGTGTGTGAAAATACTCCATATGTTGAGTTCATTCATTTTGAAAGTTTTCAATCCTGTTGCTTTTACAATTTATAACACACATCCACGAAAAACTGGTAGCACCTCACTGCTACAGTAGTAACCTCAGGAATATAGAACTTTCATTCTAAGAGAAATCCAAGGAGAAGAGTGTTATCCATAACTGAAGCACATTTAAAGAAAGCGTTTCAAAGGAAAAAAATTGTCCCGGATCTTCTGGATTCAGAGTTAAAATAAGAATAATCCGCTTTGTTTAATCTAAATTATCTTCTTTCTCAGACATCATAAGCTACAACTGTTCCCTTGCGACACCACTGAAAAAAATATGAATTTTAAATAATCTATTAAAAAGCATACACAAACTCTCAGGGGGTTACTGGTTACTCATGAACTCAAAATTGAAAATATTTTCAATATACTCAAATATTAGGTTGAGTCAGACGTATATTCTGTTTTGGGGAACCAATTGTAATGCCAGATTTATCAAACTAACTACTTATCATATGCAGCAGTTAAGAATATATTTGGAAACTGACATAGCTGAGATTTTGTACTGCATTGGCAGCATACATGGTGGATCAAAGGAAAAAAAATTGTTCTCTTCCATGACAATATGAAGCCATAATATAGCAAGAATAATACAGGAAAAATTTTGGAAGTCATTTGTTCAACTCTGCAAAGTAATTGGGCATGGATAAAAGTAATTGGAAGAAATGCCCAACAAAGAGAATTGATAAAGTTTGTAATAAACAATAACAAGAGAAAGAAAAGAACAGGGCAAACAATACATGCAATACAAAGTAAAAGTAATAAGGCAAAAAGTTCACAAATTAAGAATGGTGTTGACACACAAATGGGGATATATACAAGCAATTGTAGCATTGTGGCTTCAAGACAAGAAAGAATAGAACTAAGTCTGATGAGACTGAGAAGTGGCGTATCTTATTGGGTAGGAAGAAATCCCAGCATGCATCTGTGGGTTTTGTATATAAATTTAGGAAGGGGGATGACAAAGAAAGAACAGAACAAAGTCGGATGAGACTGAAAAGTGGCCTATCTTATTGGCTAGGAAGAAATCCCAGCATGCATCTGTGGGTTTTGTCTATAAATTTAGGAAGGGTGATGACAAAGAAAGAACAGAACAAAGTCGGATGAGACTGAGAAGTGGCCTATCTTATTGGGTAGGAAGAAATCCCAGCATGCATCTGTGTGTTTTGTTTATAAATTTAGGAAGGGGGATGATAAAGAAAGAACAGAACTAAGTCAGATGAGACTGAGAAGTGGCCTATCTTATTGGCTATGAAGAAATGCCAGCATGCATCTGTGGGTTTTGTCTATAAATTTAGGAAGGGGGATGCCAAAGAAAGAACGGAACAAAGTCAGATGAGACTGAGAAGTGGCCTATCTTATTGGCTATGAAGAAATCCCAGCATGCATCTGTGGGTTTTGTCTATAAATTTAGGAAGGGGGATGACAAAGAAAGAACGGAACAAAGTCGGATGAGACTGAGAAGTGGCCTATCTTATTGGGTAGGAAGAAATCCCAGCATGCATCTGTGGGTTTTGTCTATAAATTTAGGAAGGGGGATGACAAAGAAAGAACGGAACAAAGTCGGATGAGACTGAGAAGTGGCCTATCTTATTGGGTAGGAAGAAATCCCAGCATGCATCTGTGGGTTTTGTCTATAAATTTAGGAAGGGGGATGACAAAGAAAGAACAGAACTAAGTCGGATGAGACTGAGAAGTGGCCTATCTTATTGGGTAGGAAGAAATGCCAGCATGCATCTGTGGGTTTTGTCTATAAATTTAGGAAGGGGGATGACAAAGAAAGAACGGAACAAAGTCGGATGAGACTGAGAAGTGGCCTATCTTATTGGGTAGGAAGAAATCCCAGCATGCATCTGTGGGTTTTGTCTATAAATTTAGGAAGGGGGATGACAAAGAAAGAACGGAACAAAGTCGGATGAGACTGAGAAGTGGCCTATCTTATTGGCTAGGAAGAAATCCCAGCATGCATCTGTGGGTTTTGTCTATAAATTTAGGAAGGGGGATGACAAAGAAAGAACGGAACAAAGTCGGATGAGACTGAGAAGTGGCCTATCTTATTGGGTAGGAAGAAATCCCAGCATGCATCTGTGGGTTTTGTCTATAAATTTAGGAAGGGGGATGCCAAAGAAAGAACGGAACAAAGTCGGATGAGACTGAGAAGTGGCCTATCTTATTGGCTAGGAAGAAATCCCAGCATGCATCTGTGGGTTTTGTCTATAAATTTAGGAAGGGGGATGACAAAGAAAGAACGGAACAAAGTCGGATGAGACTGAGAAGTGGCCTATCTTATTGGGTAGGAAGAAATCCCAGCATGCATCTGTGGGTTTTGTCTATAAATTTAGGAAGGGGGATGACAAAGAAAGAACGGAACAAAGTCGGATGAGACTGAGAAGTGGCCTATCTTATTGGGTAGGAAGAAATCCCAGCATGCATCTGTGGGTTTTGTCTATAAATTTAGGAAGGGGGATGACAAAGAAAGAACGGAACAAAGTCGGATGAGACTGAGAAGTGGCCTATCTTATTGGGTAGGAAGAAATGCCAGCATGCATCTGTGGGTTTTGTCTATAAATTTAGGAAGGGGGATGACAAAGAAAGAACAGAACTAAGTCGGATGAGACTGAGAAGTGGCCTATCTTATTGGGTAGGAAGAAATCCCAGCATGCATCTGTGGGTTTTGTCTATAAATTTAGGAAGGGGGATGACAAAGAAAGAACGGAACAAAGTCAGATGAGACTGAGAAGTGGCCTATCTTATTGGCTATGAAGAAATCCCAGCATGCATCTGTGGGTTTTGTCTATAAATTTAGGAAGGGGGATGACAAAGAAAGAACGGAACAAAGTCGGATGAGACTGAGAAGTGGCCTATCTTATTGGGTAGGAAGAAATCCCAGCATGCATCTGTGGGTTTTGTCTATAAATTTAGGAAGGGGGATGACAAAGAAAGAACGGAACAAAGTCGGATGAGACTGAGAAGTGGCCTATCTTATTGGGTAGGAAGAAATCCCAGCATGCATCTGTGGGTTTTGTCTATAAATTTAGGAAGGGGGATGACAAAGAAAGAACGGAACAAAGTCGGATGAGACTGAGAAGTGGCCTATCTTATTGGGTAGGAAGAAATCCCAGCATGCATCTGTGGGTTTTGTCTATAAATTTAGGAAGGGGGATGACAAAAAAAGAACGGAACAAAGTCGGATGAGACTGAGAAGTGGCCTATCTTATTGGGTAGGAAGAAATCCCAGCATGCATCTGTGGGTTTTGTCTATAAATTTAGGAAGGGGGATGACAAAGAAAGAACGGAACAAAGTCGGATGAGACTGAGAAGTGGCCTATCTTATTGGGTAGGAAGAAATCCCAGCATGCATCTGTGGGTTTTGTCTATAAATTTAGGAAAGGGGGATGACAAAGAAAGAACGGAACAAAGTCGGATGAGACTGAGAAGTGGCCTATCTTATTGGGTAGGAAGAAATCCCAGCATGCATCTGTGGGTTTTGTCTATAAATTTAGGAAGGGGGATGACAAAGAAAGAACAGAACAAAGTCGGATGAGACTGAGAAGTGGCCTATCTTATTGGCTAGGAAGAAATCCCAGCATGCATCTGTGGGTTTTGTCTATAAATTTAGGAAGGGGGATGACAAAGAAAGAACGGAACAAAGTCGGATGAGACTGAGAAGTGGCCTATCTTATTGGGTAGGAAGAAATCCCAGCATGCATCTGTGGGTTTTGTCTATAAATTTAGGAAGGGGGATGACAAAGAAAGAACGGAACAAAGTCGGATGAGACTGAGAAGTGGCCTATCTTATTGGGTAGGAAGAAATCCCAGCATGCATCTGTGGGTTTTGTCTATAAATTTAGGAAGGGGGATGACAAAGAAAGAACGGAACAAAGTCGGATGAGACTGAGAAGTGGCCTATCTTATTGGGTAGGAAGAAATCCCAGCATGCATCTGTGGGTTTTGTCTATAAATTTAGGAAGGGGGATGACAAAGAAAGAACGGAACAAAGTCGGATGAGACTGAGAAGTGGCCTATCTTATTGGGTAGGAAGAAATCCCAGCATGCATCTGTGGGTTTTGTCTATAAATTTAGGAAGGGGGATGACAAAGAAAGAACAGAACAAAGTCGGATGAGACTGAGAAGTGGCCTATCTTATTGGCTAGGAAGAAATCCCAGCATGCATCTGTGGGTTTTGTCTATAAATTTAGGAAGGGGGATGACAAAGAAAGAACGGAACAAAGTCGGATGAGACTGAGAAGTGGCCTATCTTATTGGGTAGGAAGAAATCCCAGCATGCATCTGTGGGTTTTGTCTATAAATTTAGGAAGGGGGATGACAAAGAAAGAACGGAACAAAGTCGGATGAGACTGAGAAGTGGCCTATCTTATTGGCTAGGAAGAAATCCCAGCATGCATCTGTGGGTTTTGTCTATAAATTTAGGAAGGGGGATGACAAAGAAAGAACGGAACAAAGTCGGATGAGACTGAGAAGTGGCCTATCTTATTGGGTAGGAAGAAATCCCAGCATGCATCTGTGGGTTTTGTCTATAAATTTAGGAAGGGGGATGACAAAGAAAGAACGGAACAAAGTCGGATGAGACTGAGAAGTGGCCTATCTTATTGGGTAGGAAGAAATCCCAGCATGCATCTGTGGGTTTTGTCTATAAATTTAGGAAGGGGGATGACAAAGAAAGAACGGAACAAAGTCGGATGAGACTGAGAAGTGGCCTATCTTATTGGGTAGGAAGAAATCCCAGCATGCATCTGTGGGTTTTGTCTATAAATTTAGGAAGGGGGATGACAAAGAAAGAACAGAACAAAGTCGGATGAGACTGAGAAGTGGCCTATCTTATTGGCTAGGAAGAAATCCCAGCATGCATCTGTGGGTTTTGTCTATAAATTTAGGAAGGGGGATGACAAAGAAAGAACGGAACAAAGTCGGATGAGACTGAGAAGTGGCCTATCTTATTGGGTAGGAAGAAATCCCAGCATGCATCTGTGGGTTTTGTCTATAAATTTAGGAAGGGGGATGACAAAGAAAGAACGGAACAAAGTCGGATGAGACTGAGAAGTGGCCTATCTTATTGGGTAGGAAGAAATCCCAGCATGCATCTGTGGGTTTTGTCTATAAATTTAGGAAGGGGGATGACAAAGAAAGAACGGAACAAAGTCGGATGAGACTGAGAAGTGGCCTATCTTATTGGGTAGGAAGAAATCCCAGCATGCATCTGTGGGTTTTGTCTATAAATTTAGGAAGGGGGATGACAAAGAAAGAACGGAACAAAGTCGGATGAGACTGAGAAGTGGCCTATCTTATTGGGTAGGAAGAAATCCCAGCATGCATCTGTGGGTTTTGTCTATAAATTTAGGAAGGGGGATGACAAAGAAAGAACGGAACAAAGTCGGATGAGACTGAGAAGTGGCCTAACTTATTGGGTAGGAAGAAATCCCAGCATGCATCTGTGGGTTTTGTCTATAAATTTAGGAAGGGGGTTGACAAAGAAAGAACAGAACTAAGTCTGATGAGACTGAGAAGTGGCGTATCTTATTGGCTAGGAAGAAATCCCAGCATGCATCTGTGGGTTTTGTCTATAAATTTAGGAAGGGGGATGACAAAGAAAGAACAGAACAAAGTCGGATGAGACTGAGAAGTGGCCTATCTTATTGGGTAGGAAGAAATCCCAGCATGCATCTGTGGGTTTTGTCTATAAATTTAGGAAGGGGGATGACAAAGAAAGAACGGAACAAAGTCGGATGAGACTGAGAAGTGGCCTATCTTATTGGGTAGGAAGAAATCCCAGCATGCATCTGTGGGTTTTGTCTATAAATTTAGGAAGGGGGATGACAAAGAAAGAACAGAACAAAGTCGGATGAGACTGAGAAGTGGCCTATCTTATTGGCTAGGAAGAAATCCCAGCATGCATCTGTGGGTTTTGTCTATAAATTTAGGAAGGGGGATGACAAAGAAAGAACAGAACAAAGTTGGATGAGACTGAGAAGTGGCCTATCTTATTGGCTAGGAAGAAATCCCAGCATGCATCTGTGGGTTTTGTCTATAAATTTAGGAAGGGGGATGACAAAGAAAGAACGGAACAAAGTCGGATGAGACTGAGAAGTGGCCTATCTTATTGGGTAGGAAGAAATCCCAGCATGCATCTGTGGGTTTTGTCTATAAATTTAGGAAGGGGGATGACAAAGAAAGAACGGAACAAAGTCGGATGAGACTGAGAAGTGGCCTATCTTATTGGGTAGGAAGAAATGCCAGCATGCATCTGTGGGTTTTGTCTATAAATTTAGGAAGGGGGATGACAAAGAAAGAACGGAACAAAGTCGGATGAGACTGAGAAGTGGCCTATCTTATTGGGTAGGAAGAAATCCCAGCATGCATCTGTGGGTTTTGTCTATAAATTTAGGAAGGGGGATGACAAAGAAAGAACGGAACAAAGTCGGATGAGACTGAGAAGTGGCCTATCTTATTGGGTAGGAAGAAATCCCAGCATGCATCTGTGGGTTTTGTCTATAAATTTAGGAAGGGGGATGACAAAGAAAGAACGGAACAAAGTCAGATGAGACTGAGAAGTGGCCTATCTTATTGGCTATGAAGAAATCCCAGCATGCATCTGTGGGTTTTGTCTATAAATTTAGGAAGGGGGATGACAAAGAAAGAACGGAACAAAGTCGGATGAGACTGAGAAGTGGCCTATCTTATTGGCTAGGAAGAAATCCCAGCATGCATCTGTGGGTTTTGTCTATAAATTTAGGAAGGGGGATGACAAAGAAAGAACGGAACAAAGTCGGATGAGACTGAGAAGTGGCCTATCTTATTGGGTAGGAAGAAATCCCAGCATGCATCTGTGGGTTTTGTCTATAAATTTAGGAAGGGGGATGACAAAGAAAGAACGGAACAAAGTCGGATGAGACTGAGAAGTGGCCTATCTTATTGGGTAGGAAGAAATGCCAGCATGCATCTGTGGGTTTTGTCTATAAATTTAGGAAGGGGGATGACAAAGAAAGAACGGAACAAAGTCGGATGAGACTGAGAAGTGGCCTATCTTATTGGGTAGGAAGAAATCCCAGCATGCATCTGTGGGTTTTGTCTATAAATTTAGGAAGGGGGATGACAAAGAAAGAACGGAACAAAGTCAGATGAGACTGAGAAGTGGCGTATCTTATTGGCTAGGAAGAAATCCCAGCATGCATCTGTATGTTTTGTCTCTAAATTTAGGAAGGGGGATGACAAAGAAAGAACAGAACAAAGTCGGATGAGACTGAGAAGTGGCCTATCTTATTGGCTAGGAAGAAATCCTAGCATGCATCTGTGTGTTTTGTCTATAAATTTAGGAAGGGTGATGACAAAGAAAGAACAGAACAAAGTCGGATGAGACTGAGAAGTGGCCTATCTTATTGGCTAGGAAGAAATCCCAGCATGCATCTGTATGTTTTGTCTATAAATTTAGGAAGGGGGATGACAAAGAAAGAACAGAACAAAGTCGGATGAGACTGAGAAGTGGCCTATCTTATTGGGTAGGAAGAAATCCCAGCATGCATCTGTGGGTTTTGTCTATAAATTTAGGAAGGGGGATGACAAAGAAAGAACAGAACAAAGTCGGATGAGACTGAGAAGTGGCCTATCTTATTGGCTAGGAAGAAATCCCAGCATGCATCTGTATGTTTTGTCTATAAATTTAGGAAGGGTGATGACAAAGAAAGAACAGAACAAAGTCGGATGAGACTGAGAAGTGGCCTATCTTATTGGCTAGGAAGAAATCCCAGCATGCATCTGTGGGTTTTGTCTATAAATTTAGGAAGGGGGATGACAAAGAAAGAACAGAACAAAGTCGGATGAGACTGAGAAGTGGCCTATCTTATTAGCTAGGAAGAAATCCCAGCATGCATCTGTATGTTTTGTCTATAAATTTAGGAAGGGGGATGACAAAGAAAGAACAGAACAAAGTCGGATGAGACTGAGAAGTGGCCTATCTTATTGGCTAGGAAGAAATCCCAGCATGCATCTGTGGGTTTTGTCTATAAATTTAGGAAGGGGGTTGACAAAGAAAGAACAGAACTAAGTCTGATGAGACTGAGAAGTGGCCTATCTTATTGGCTAGGAAGAAATCCCAGCATGCATCTGTGGGTTTTGTCTATAAATTTAGGAAGAGGGATGACAAAGAAAGAAAGAACAATGTCGGATGAGACTGAGAAGTGGCCTATCTTATTGGCTAGGAAGAAATCCCTGCATGCATCTGTGGGTTTTGTCTATAAATTTAGGAAGGGGGATGACAAAGAAAGAACAGAACAAAATCGGATGAGACTGAGAAGTGGCCTATCTTATTGGCTAGGAAGAAATCCCAGCATGCATCTGTGGGTTTTGTCTATAAATTTAGGAAGGGTGATGACAAAGAAAGAACAGAACAAAGTCGGATGAGACTGAGAAGTGGCCTATCTTATTGGCTAGGAAGAAATCCCAGCATGCATCTGTGGGTTTTGTCTATAAATTTAGGAAGGGGGATGACAAAGAAAGAACAGAACTAAGTCGGATGAGACTGAGAAGTGGCGTATCTTATTGGCTAGGAAGAAATCCCAGCATGCATCTGTGTGTTTTGTCTATAAATTTAGGAAGGGTGATGACAAAGAAAGAACAGAACAAAGTCGGATGAGACTGAGAAGTGGCGTATCTTATTGGCTAGGAAGAAATCCCAGCATGCATCTGTATGTTTTGTCTCTAAATTTAGGAAGGGGGATGACAAAGAAAGAACAGAACAAAGTCGGATGAGACTGAGAAGTGGCCTATCTTATTGGCTAGGAAGAAATCCCAGCATGCATCTGTGTGTTTTGTCTATAAATTTAGGAAGGGTGATGACAAAGAAAGAACAGAACAAAGTCGGATGAGACTGAGAAGTGGCCTATCTTATTGGCTAGGAAGAAATCCCAGCATGCATCTGTATGTTTTGTCTATAAATTTAGGAAGGGGGATGACAAAGAAAGAACAGAACAAAGTCGGATGAGACTGAGAAGTGGCATATCTTATTGGGTAGGAAGAAATCCCAGCATGCATCTGTGGGTTTTGTCTATAAATTTAGGAAGGGGGATGACAAAGAAAGAACAGAACAAAGTCGGATGAGACTGAGAAGTGGCCTATCTTATTTGCTAGGAAGAAATCCCAGCATGCATCTGTGGGTTTTGTCTATAAATTTAGGAAGGGGGATGACAAAGAAAGAACAGAACAAAGTCGGATGAGACTGAGAAGTGGCCTATCTTATTGGCTAGGAAGAAATCCCAGCATGCATCTGTGGGTTTTGTCTATAAATTTAGGAAGGGGGTTGACAAAGAAAGAACAGAACTAAGTCTGATGAGACTGAGAAGTGGCCTATCTTATTGGCTAGGAAGAAATCCCAGCATGCATCTGTGGGTTTTGTCTATAAATTTAGGAAGAGGGATGACAAAGAAAGAAAGAACAATGTCGGATGAGACTGAGAAGTGGCCTATCTTATTGGCTAGGAAGAAATCCCAGCATGCATCTGTGGGTTTTGTCTATAAATTTAGGAAGGGGGATGACAAAGAAAGAACAGAACAAAATCGGATGAGACTGAGAAGTGGCCTATCTTATTGGCTAGGAAGAAATCCCAGCATGCATCTGTGGGTTTTGTCTATAAATTTAGGAAGGGTGATGACAAAGAAAGAACAGAACAAAGTCGGATGAGACTGAGAAGTGGCCTATCTTATTGGCTAGGAAGAAATCCCAGCATGCATCTGTGGGTTTTGTCTATAAATTTAGGAAGGGGGATGACAAAGAAAGAACAGAACTAAGTCGGATGAGACTGAGAAGTGGCGTATCTTATTGGCTAGGAAGAAATCCCAGCATGCATCTGTGTGTTTTGTCTATAAATTTAGGAAGGGTGATGACAAAGAAAGAACAGAACAAAGTCGGATGAGACTGAGAAGTGGCGTATCTTATTGGCTAGGAAGAAATCCCAGCATGCATCTGTATGTTTTGTCTCTAAATTTAGGAAGGGGGATGACAAAGAAAGAACAGAACAAAGTCGGATGAGACTGAGAAGTGGCGTATCTTATTGGCTAGGAAGAAATCCCAGCATGCATCTGTATGTTTTGTCTATAAATTTAGGAAGGGGGATGACAAAGAAAGAATAGAACAAAGTCTGATGAGACTGAGAAGTGGCCTATCTTATTGGCTAGGAAGAAATCCCAGCATGCATCTGTGTGTTTTGTCTATAAATTTAGGAAGGGTGATGACAAAGAAAGAACAGAACAAAGTCGGATGAGACTGAGAAGTGGCCTATCTTATTGGCTAGGAAGAAATCCCAGCATGCATCTGTATGTTTTGTCTATAAATTTAGGAAGGGGGATGACAAAGAAAGAACAGAACAAAGTCGGATGAGACTGAGAAGTGGCCTATCTTATTGGGTAGGAAGAAATCCCAGCATGCATCTGTGGGTTTTGTCTATAAATTTAGGAAGGGGGATGACAAAGAAAGAACAGAACAAAGTCGGATGAGACTGAGAAGTGGCCTATCTTATTGGCTAGGAAGAAATCCCAGCATGCATCTGTATGTTTTGTCTATAAATTTAGGAAGGGTGATGACAAAGAAAGAACAGAACAAAGTCGGATGAGACTGAGAAGTGGCCTATCTTATTGGCTAGGAAGAAATCCCAGCATGCATCTGTGGGTTTTGTCTATAAATTTAGGAAGGGGGATGACAAAGAAAGAACAGAACAAAGTCGGATGAGACTGAGAAGTGGCCTATCTTATTGGCTAGGAAGAAATCCCAGCATGCATCTGTGTGTTTTGTCTATAAATTTAGGAAGGGTGATGACAAAGAAAGAACAGAACAAAGTCGGATGAGACTGAGAAGTGGCCTATCTTATTGGCTAGGAAGAAATCCCAGCATGCATCTGTATGTTTTGTCTATAAATTTAGGAAGGGTGATGACAAAGAAAGAACAGAACAAAGTCGGATGAGACTGAGAAGTGGCCTATCTTATTGGCTAGGAAGAAATCCCAGCATGCATCTGTGGGTTTTGTCTATAAATTTAGGAAGGGGGATGACAAAGAAAGAACAGAACAAAGTCGGATGAGACTGAGAAGTGGCCTATCTTATTGGCTAGGAAGAAATCCCAGCATGCATCTGTATGTTTTGTCTATAAATTTAGGAAGGGGGATGACAAAGAAAGAACAGAACAAAGTCGGATGAGACTGAGAAGTGGCCTATCTTATTGGCTAGGAAGAAATCCCAGCATGCATCTGTGGGTTTTGTCTATAAATTTAGGAAGGGGGTTGACAAAGAAAGAACAGAACAAAGTCGGATGAGACTGAGAAGTGGCCTATCTTATTGGGTAGGAAGAAATCCCAGCATGCATCTGTGGGTTTTGTCTATAAATTTAGGAAGGGGGATGACAAAGAAAGAACAGAACAAAGTCGGATGAGACTGAGAAGTGGCCTATCTTATTGGCTAGGAAGAAATCCCAGCATGCATCTGTATGTTTTGTCTATAAATTTAGGAAGGGTGATGACAAAGAAAGAACAGAACAAAGTCGGATGAGACTGAGAAGTGGCTTATCTTATTGGCTAGGAAGAAATCCCAGCATGCATCTGTGGGTTTTGTCTATAAATTTAGGAAGGGGGATGACAAAGAAAGAACAGAACAAAGTCGGATGAGACTGAGAAGTGGCCTATCTTATTGGCTAGGAAGAAATCCCAGCATGCATCTGTATGTTTTGTCTATAAATTTAGGAAGGGTGATGACAAAGAAAGAACAGAACAAAGTCGGATGAGACTGAGAAGTGGCCTATCTTATTGGCTAGGAAGAAATCCCAGCATGCATCTGTATGTTTTGTCTATAAATTTAGGAAGGGGGATGACAAAGAAAGAACAGAACAAAGTCGGATGAGACTGAGAAGTGGCCTATCTTATTGGCTAGGAAGAAATCCCAGCATGCATCTGTGGGTTTTGTCTATAAATTTAGGAAGGGGGTTGACAAAGAAAGAACAGAACTAAGTCTGATGAGACTGAGAAGTGGCCTATCTTATTGGCTAGGAAGAAATCCCAGCATGCATCTGTGGGTTTTGTCTATAAATTTAGGAAGGGGGATGACAAAGAAAGAACAGAACAAAATCGGATGAGACTGAGAAGTGGCCTATCTTATTGGCTAGGAAGAAATCCCAGCATGCATCTGTGGGTTTTGTCTATAAATTTAGGAAGGGTGATGACAAAGAAAGAACAGAACAAAGTCGGATGAGACTGAGAAGTGGCCTATCTTATTGGCTAGGAAGAAATCCCAGCATGCATCTGTGGGTTTTGTCTATAAATTTAGGAAGGGGGATGACAAAGAAAGAACAGAACAAAGTCGGATGAGACTGAGAAGTGGCCTATCTTATTGGCTAGGAGGAAATCCCAGCATGCATCTGTGGGTTTTGTCTATAAATTTAGGAAGGGTGATGACAAAGAAAGAACAGAACAAAGTCGGATGAGACTGAGAAGTGGCCTATCTTATTGGCTAGGAAGAAATCCCAGCATGCATCTGTGGGTTTTGTCTATAAATTTAGGAAGGGGGATGACAAAGAAAGAACAGAACAAAGTCGGATGAGACTGAGAAGTGGCCTATCTTATTGGGTAGGAAGAAATCCCAGCATGCATCTGTGGGTTTTGTCTATAAATTTAGGAAGGGGGATGACAAAGAAAGAAAGAACAAAGTCGGATGAGACTGAGAAGTGGCGTATCTTATTGGCTAGGAAGAAATCCCAGCTTGCATCTGTATGTTTTGTCTATAAATTTAGGAAGGGGGATGACAAAGAAAGAACAGAACAAAGTCGGATGAGACTGAGAAGTGGCCTATCTTATTGGGTAGGAGGAAATCCCAGCATGCATCTGTATGTTTTGTCTATAAATTTAGGAAGGGGGTTGACAAAGAAAGAACAGAACTAAGTCGGATGAGACTGAGAAGTGGCGTATCTTATTGGCTAGGAAGAAATCCCAGCATGCATCTGTATGTTTTGTCTATAAATTTAGGAAGGGGGTTGACAAAGAAAGAACAGAACTAAGTCGGATGAGACTGAGAAGTGGCCTATCTTATTGGCTAGGAAGAAATCCCAGCATGCATCTGTATGTTTTGTCTATAAATTTAGGAAGGGGGATGACAAAGAAAGAACAGAACAAAGTCGGATGAGACTGAGAAGTGGCGTATCTTATTGGCTAGGAAGAAATCCCAGCTTGCATCTGTATGTTTTGTCTATAAATTTAGGAAGGGGGATGCCAAAGAAAGAACAGAACAAAGTCGGATGAGACTGAGAAGTGGCCTATCTTATTGGCTAGGAAGAAATCCCAGCATGCATCTGTGTGTTTTGTCTATAAATTTAGGAAGGGGGTTGACAAAGAAAGAACAGAACTAAGTCGGATGAGACTGAGAAGTGGCCTATCTTATTGGCTAGGAAGAAATCCCAGCATGCATCTGTATGTTTTGTCTATAAATTTAGGAAGGGGGATGACAAAGAAAGAACAGAACAAAGTCGGATGAGACTGAGAAGTGGCGTATCTTATTGGCTAGGAAGAAATCCCAGCTTGCATCTGTATGTTTTGTCTATAAATTTAGGAAGGGTGATGCCAAAGAAAGAACAGAACAAAGTCGGATGAGACTGAGAAGTGGCCTATCTTATTGGGTAGGAAGAAATCCCAGCATGCATCTGTGTGTTTTGTCTATAAATTTAGGAAGGGGGATGACAAAGAAAGAACAGAACAAAGTCTGATGAGACTGAGAAGTGGCCTATCTTATTGGCTAGGAAGAAATCCCAGCATGCATCTGTATGTTTTGTCTATAAATTTAGGAAGGGGGATGACAAAGAAAGAACAGAACAAAGTCTGATGAGACTGAGAAGTGGCCTATCTTATTGGCTAGGAAGAAATCCCAGCATGCATCTGTGTGTTTCGTCTATAAATTTAGGAAGGGTGATGAAAAGAAAGAACAGAACAAAGTCGGATGAGACTGAGAAGTGGCCTATCTTATTGGCTAGGAAGAAATCCCAGCATGCATCTGTATGTTTTGTCTATAAATTTAGGAAGGGTGATGAAAAGAAAGAACAGAACAAAGTCTGATGAGACTGAGAAGTGGCCTATCTTATTGGCTAGGAAGAAATCCCAGCATGCATCTGTGGGTTTTGTCTATAAATTTAGGAAGGGGGATGACAAAGAAAGAACAGAACAAAGTCGCATGAGACTGAAAAGTGGCCTATCTTATTGGCTAGGAAGAAATCCCAGCATGCATCTGTGGGTTTTGTCTATAAATTTAGGAAGGGGGATGACAAAGAAAGAACAGAACAAAGTCGGATGAGACTGAGAAGTGGCCTATCTTATTGGCTAGGAAGAAATCCCAGCATGCATCTGTGGGTTTTGTATATAAATTTAGGAAGGGGGATGACAAGGAAAGAACAGAACAAAGTCGGATGAGACTGAGAAGTGGCCTATCTTATTGGCTAGGAAGAAATCCCAGCATGCATCTGTGGGTTTTGTCTATAAATTTAGGAAGGGGGATGACAAAGAAAGAACAGAACAAAGTCGGATGAGACTGAGAAGTGGCCTATCTTATTGGCTAGGAAGAAATCCCAGCATGCATCTGTGGGTTTTGTCTATAAATTTAGGAAGGGGGATGACAAAGAAAGAACAGAACAAAGTCGGATGAGACTGAAAAGTGGCCTATCTTATTGGCTAGGAAGAAATCCCAGCATGCATCTGTGGGTTTTGTCTATAAATTTAGGAAGGGGGATGACAAAGAAAGAACAGAACAAAGTCGGATGAGACTGAGAAGTGGCCTATCTTATTGGCTAGGAAGAAATCCCAGCATGCATCTGTGGGTTTTGTCTATAAATTTAGGAAGGGGGATGACAAAGAAAGAACAGAACAAAGTCGGATGAGACTGAAAAGTGGCCTATCTTATTGGCTAGGAAGAAATCCCAGCATGCATCTGTGGGTTTTGTCTCTAAATTTAGGAAGGGGGATGACAAAGAAAGAACAGAACAAAGTCGGATGAGACTGAGAAGTGGCCTATCTTATTGGCTAGGAAGAAATCCCAGCATGCATCTGTGGGTTTTGTATATAAATTTAGGAAGGGGGATGACAAGGAAAGAACAGAACAAAGTCGGATGAGACTGAGAAGTGGCCTATCTTATTGGCTAGGAAGAAATCCCAGCATGCATCTGTGGGTTTTGTCTATAAATTTAGGAAGGGGGATGACAAAGAAAGAACAGAACAAAGTCGGATGAGACTGAGAAGTGGCCTATCTTATTGGCTAGGAAGAAATCCCAGCATGCATCTGTGGGTTTTGTCTATAAATTTAGGAAGGGGGATGAAAAGAAAGAACAGAACAAAGTCGGATGAGACTGAGAAGTGGCCTATCTTATTGGCTAGGAAGAAATCCCAGCATGCATCTGTGGGTTTTGTCTATAAATTTAGGAAGGGGGATGACAAAGAAAGAACAGAACAAAGTCGGATGAGACTGAGAAGTGGCCTATCTTATTGGGTAGGAAGAAATCCCAGCATGCATCTGTGGGTTTTGTCTATAAATTTAGGAAGGGGGATGACAAAGAAAGAACAGAACAAAGTCGGATGAGACTGAGAAGTGGCCTATCTTATTGGCTAGGAAGAAATCCCAGCATGCATCTGTGGGTTTTGTCTATAAATTTAGGAAGGAGGATGACAAGGAAAGAACAGAACAAAGTCGGATGAGACTGAGAAGTGGCCTATCTTATTGGCTAGGAAGAAATCCCAGCATGCATCTGTATGTTTTGTCTATAAATTTAGGAAGGGGATGACAAAGAAAGAACAGAACAAAGTCGGATGAGACTGAGAAGTGGCCTATCTTATTGGCTAGGAAGAAATCCCAGCTTGCATCTGTATGTTTTGTCTATAAATTTAGGAAGGGGGTTGACAAAGAAAGAACAGAACTAAGTCGGATGAGACTGAGAAGTGGCCTATCTTATTGGCTAGGAAGAAATCCCAGCATGCATCTGTGGGTTTTGTCTATAAATTTAGGAAGGGTGATGACAAAGAAAGAACAGAACAAAGTCGGATGAGACTGAGAAGTGGCGTATCTTATTGGCTAGGAAGAAATCCCAGCATGCATCTGTGGGTTTTGTCTATAAATTTAGGAAGGGGGATGACAAAGAAAGAACAGAACAAAGTCGGATGAGACTGAGAAGTGGCCTATCTTATTGGGTAGGAAGAAATCCCAGCATGCATCTGTGGGTTTTGTCTATAAATTTAGGAAGGGGGTTGACAAAGAAAGAACAGAACTAAGTCGGATGAGACTGAGAAGTGGCGTATCTTATTGGCTAGGAAGAAATCCCAGCATGCATCTGTGTGTTTTGTCTATAAATTTAGGAAGGGGGTTGACAAAGAAAGAACAGAACTAAGTCGGATGAGACTGAGAAGTGGCCTATCTTATTGGCTAGGAAGAAATCCCAGCATGCATCTGTATGTTTTGTCTATAAATTTAGGAAGGGGGATGACAAAGAAAGAACAGAACAAAGTCGGATGAGACTGAGAAGTGGCCTATCTTATTGGCTAGGAAGAAATCCCAGCATGCATCTGTGGGTTTTGTCTATAAATTTAGGAAGGGGGATGACAAAGAAAGAACAGAACTAAGTCGGATGAGACTGAGAAGTGGCCTATCTTATTGGCTAGGAAGAAATCCCAGCATGCATCTGTGGGTTTTGTCTATAAATTTAGGAAGGGTGATGACAAAGAAAGAACAGAACAAAGTCGGATGAGACTGAGAAGTGGCCTATCTTATTGGCTAGGAAGAAATCCCAGCTTGCATCTGTATGTTTTGTCTATAAATTTAGGAAGGGGGATGCCAAAGAAAGAACAGAACAAAGTCGGATGAGACTGAGAAGTGGCCTATCTTATTGGGTAGGAAGAAATCCCAGCATGCATCTGTGGGTTTTGTCTATAAATTTAGGAAGGGGGATGACAAAGAAAGAACAGAACTAAGTCGGATGAGACTGAGAAGTGGCCTATCTTATTGGCTAGGAAGAAATCCCAGCATGCATCTGTGTGTTTTGTCTATAAATTTAGGAAGGGGGATGACAAAGAAAGAACAGAACTAAGTCGGATGAGACTGAGAAGTGGCCTATCTTATTGGCTAGGAAGAAATCCCAGCATGCATCTGTATGTTTTGTCTATAAATTTAGGAAGGGGGATGACAAAGAAAGAACAGAACAAAGTCGGATGAGACTGAGAAGTGGCCTATCTTATTGGCTAGGAAGAAATCCCAGCATGCATCTGTGGGTTTTGTCTATAAATTTAGGAAGGGGGATGACAAAGAAAGAACAGAACTAAGTCGGATGAGACTGAGAAGTGGCCTATCTTATTGGGTAGGAAGAAATCCCAGCATGCATCTGTGGGTTTTGTCTATAAATTTAGGAAGGGTGATGACAAAGAAAGAACAGAACAAAGTCGGATGAGACTGAGAAGTGGCCTATCTTATTGGCTAGGAAGAAATCCCAGCTTGCATCTGTGGGTTTTGTCTATAAATTTAGGAAGGAGGATGACAAAGAAAGAACAGAACTAAGTCGGATGAGACTGAGAAGTGGCCTATCTTATTGGCTAGGAAGAAATCCCAGCATGCATCTGTGTGTTTTGTCTATAAATTTAGGAAGGGGGATGACAAAGAAAGAACAGAACTAAGTCGGATGAGACTGAGAAGTGGCCTATCTTATTGGCTAGGAAGAAATCCCAGCATGCATCTGTGGGTTTTGTCTATAAATTTAGGAAGGGGGATGACAAAGAAAGAACAGAACAAAGTCGGATGAGACTGAGAAGTGGCCTATCTTATTGGCTAGGAAGAAATCCCAGCATGCATCTGTGGGTTTTGTCTATAAATTTAGGAAGGGGGATGACAAAGAAAGAACAGAACTAAGTCGGATGAGACTGAGAAGTGGCCTATCTTATTGGGTAGGAAGAAATCCCAGCATGCATCTGTGGGTTTTGTCTATAAATTTAGGAAGGGTGATGACAAAGAAAGAACAGAACAAAGTCGGATGAGACTGAGAAGTGGCCTATCTTATTGGCTAGGAAGAAATCCCAGCTTGCATCTGTGGGTTTTGTCTATAAATTTAGGAAGGGGGATGACAAAGAAAGAACAGAACTAAGTCGGATGAGACTGAGAAGTGGCCTATCTTATTGGGTAGGAAGAAATCCCAGCATGCATCTGTGGGTTTTGTCTATAAATTTAGGAAGGGGGTTGACAAAGAAAGAACAGAACTAAGTCTGATGAGACTGAGAAGTGGCCTATCTTATTGGCTAGGAAGAAATCCCAGCATGCATCTGTATGTTTTGTCTATAAATTTAGGAAGGGGGATGACAAAGAAAGAACAGAACTAAGTCGGATGAGACTGAGAAGTGGCCTATCTTATTGGCTAGGAAGAAATCCCAGCATGCATCTGTGGGTTTTGTCTATAAATTTAGGAAGGGGGATGACAAAGAAAGAACAGAACAAAGTCGGATGAGACTGAGAAGTGGCCTATCTTATTGGCTAGGAAGAAATCCCAGCATGCATCTGTGGGTTTTGTCTATAAATTTAGGAAGGGGGATGACAAAGAAAGAACAGAACTAAGTCGGATGAGACTGAGAAGTGGCCTATCTTATTGGGTAGGAAGAAATCCCAGCATGCATCTGTGGGTTTTGTCTATAAATTTAGGAAGGGGGATGCCAAAGAAAGAACAGAACAAAGTCGGATGAGACTGAGAAGTGGCCTATCTTATTGGGTAGGAAGAAATCCCAGCATGCATCTGTGGGTTTTGTCTATAAATTTAGGAAGGGGGTTGACAAAGAAAGAACAGAACTAAGTCTGATGAGACTGAGAAGTGGCCTATCTTATTGGCTAGGAAGAAATCCCAGCATGCATCTGTATGTTTTGTCTATAAATTTAGGAAGGGGGATGACAAAGAAAGAACAGAACTAAGTCGGATGAGACTGAGAAGTGGCCTATCTTATTGGCTAGGAAGAAATCCCAGCATGCATCTGTGGGTTTTGTCTATAAATTTAGGAAGGGGGATGACAAAGAAAGAACAGAACTAAGTCGGATGAGACTGAGAAGTGGCCTATCTTATTGGCTAGGAAGAAATCCCAGCATGCATCTGTGGGTTTTGTCTATAAATTTAGGAAGGGGGATGACAAAGAAAGAACAGAACAAAGTCGGATGAGACTGAGAAGTGGCCTATCTTATTGGCTAGGAAGAAATCCCAGCATGCATCTGTGGGTTTTGTCTATAAATTTAGGAAGGGGGATGACAAAGAAAGAACAGAACTAAGTCGGATGAGACTGAGAAGTGGCCTATCTTATTGGGTAGGAAGAAATCCCAGCATGCATCTGTGGGTTTTGTCTATAAATTTAGGAAGGGGGATGACAAAGAAAGAACAGAACAAAGTCGGATGAGACTGAGAAGTGGCCTATCTTATTGGCTAGGAAGAAATCCCAGCATGCATCTGTGGGTTTTGTCTATAAATTTAGGAAGGGGGATGACAAAGAAAGAACAGAACTAAGTCGGATGAGACTGAGAAGTGGCCTATCTTATTGGGTAGGAAGAAATCCCAGCATGCATCTGTGGGTTTTGTCTATAAATTTAGGAAGGGTGATGACAAAGAAAGAACAGAACAAAGTCGGATGAGACTGAGAAGTGGCCTATCTTATTGGCTAGGAAGAAATCCCAGCTTGCATCTGTGGGTTTTGTCTATAAATTTAGGAAGGGGGATGCCAAAGAAAGAACAGAACTAAGTCGGATGAGACTGAGAAGTGGCCTATCTTATTGGGTAGGAAGAAATCCCAGCATGCATCTGTGGGTTTTGTCTATAAATTTAGGAAGGGGGTTGACAAAGAAAGAACAGAACTAAGTCTGATGAGACTGAGAAGTGGCCTATCTTATTGGCTAGGAAGAAATCCCAGCATGCATCTGTATGTTTTGTCTATAAATTTAGGAAGGGGGATGACAAAGAAAGAACAGAACTAAGTCGGATGAGACTGAGAAGTGGCCTATCTTATTGGCTAGGAAGAAATCCCAGCATGCATCTGTGGGTTTTGTCTATAAATTTAGGAAGGGGGATGACAAAGAAAGAACAGAACAAAGTCGGATGAGACTGAGAAGTGGCCTATCTTATTGGCTAGGAAGAAATCCCAGCATGCATCTGTGGGTTTTGTCTATAAATTTAGGAAGGGGGATGACAAAGAAAGAACAGAACTAAGTCGGATGAGACTGAGAAGTGGCCTATCTTATTGGGTAGGAAGAAATCCCAGCATGCATCTGTGGGTTTTGTCTATAAATTTAGGAAGGGGGATGCCAAAGAAAGAACAGAACAAAGTCGGATGAGACTGAGAAGTGGCCTATCTTATTGGGTAGGAAGAAATCCCAGCATGCATCTGTGGGTTTTGTCTATAAATTTAGGAAGGGGGTTGACAAAGAAAGAACAGAACTAAGTCTGATGAGACTGAGAAGTGGCCTATCTTATTGGCTAGGAAGAAATCCCAGCATGCATCTGTATGTTTTGTCTATAAATTTAGGAAGGGGGATGACAAAGAAAGAACAGAACAAAGTCTGATGAGACTGAGAAGTGGCCTATCTTATTGGCTAGGAAGAAATCCCAGCATGCATCTGTGTGTTTCGTCTATAAATTTAGGAAGGGTGATGAAAAGAAAGAACAGAACAAAGTCGGATGAGACTGAGAAGTGGCCTATCTTATTGGCTAGGAAGAAATCCCAGCATGCATCTGTATGTTTTGTCTATAAATTTAGGAAGGGGGATGCCAAAGAAAGAACAGAACAAAGTCTGATGAGACTGAGAAGTGGCCTATCTTATTGGCTAGGAAGAAATCCCAGCATGCATCTGTGGGTTTTGTCTATAAATTTAGGAAGGGGGATGACAAGGAAAGAACAGAACAAAGTCGGATGAGACTGAGAAGTGGCCTATCTTATTGGCTAGGAAGAAATCCCAGCATGCATCTGTGGGTTTTGTCTATAAATTTAGGAAGGGGGATGACAAAGAAAGAACAGAACAAAGTCGGATGAGACTGAGAAGTGGCCTATCTTATTGGCTAGGAAGAAATCCCAGCATGCATCTGTGGGTTTTGTCTATAAATTTAGGAAGGGGGATGACAAAGAAAGAACAGAACAAAGTCGGATGAGACTGAGAAGTGGCCTATCTTATTGGCTAGGAAGAAATCCCAGCATGCATCTGTGGGTTTTGTCTATAAATTTAGGAAGGGGGATGACAAAGAAAGAACAGAACAAAGTCGGATGAGACTGAGAAGTGGCGTATCTTATTGGCTAGGAAGAAATCCCAGCATGCATCTGTGGGTTTTGTATATAAATTTAGGAAGGGGGATGACAAAGAAAGAACAGAACAAAGTCGGATGAGACTGAGAAGTGGCCTATCTTATTGGCTAGGAAGAAATCCCAGCATGCATCTGTGGGTTTTGTCTATAAATTTAGGAAGGGGGATGAAAAGAAAGAACAGAACAAAGTCGGATGAGACTGAGAAGTGGCCTATCTTATTGGCTAGGAAGAAATCCCAGCATGCATCTGTGGGTTTTGTCTATAAATTTAGGAAGGGGGATGACAAAGAAAGAACAGAACAAAGTCGGATGAGACTGAGAAGTGGCCTATCTTATTGGGTAGGAAGAAATCCCAGCATGCATCTGTGGGTTTTGTCTATAAATTTAGGAAGGGGGATGACAAAGAAAGAACAGAACAAAGTCGGATGAGACTGAGAAGTGGCCTATCTTATTGGCTAGGAAGAAATCCCAGCATGCATCTGTGGGTTTTGTCTATAAATTTAGGAAGGGGGATGACAAGGAAAGAACAGAACAAAGTCGGATGAGACTGAGAAGTGGCCTATCTTATTGGCTAGGAAGAAATCCCAGCATGCATCTGTATGTTTTGTCTATAAATTTAGGAAGGGGATGACAAAGAAAGAACAGAACAAAGTCGGATGAGACTGAGAAGTGGCCTATCTTATTGGCTAGGAAGAAATCCCAGCTTGCATCTGTATGTTTTGTCTATAAATTTAGGAAGGGGGTTGACAAAGAAAGAACAGAACTAAGTCGGATGAGACTGAGAAGTGGCCTATCTTATTGGCTAGGAAGAAATCCCAGCATGCATCTGTGTGTTTTGTCTATAAATTTGGGGAGGAGGTAGAAGTTTCTACAGTTATTCCTTCCAGATTGGAACTAATATCTCCATATTCAACTGACCTTGAACCAACTGGTTTTTTCTTCCTCTGATCATAGCTGAAATGCTGCTATTAAATACAATTATTACTTTGTATCATAAGTAATTTCCGTTCTTGGAAACGAATTGTAATGACCAATGTATCATCCAAACTCCTTATCATATGTGGCAGTTAAGAATAAACATGGAGTTCACTAACATAAAACAATGTTCAATGCAAAAAGCAGTGTATTGACAAGGATAAATCTCCCTCCAGTGTAGAATATATATATGTGGGCATACGGTGCTTTGGATAGAGGTAACACCTTTGATATCTGGCACACTGCACCTTCGGTTGGATGGGCAACACTGATTCTTAACCATGTCCTAAATCTTTCATGTGATGGCTCCAAGTTGCCCTGCCCTGGTAAACTATTTCAGTGTCAGGAGAATAGTGAACATCTCAATATGTTGGCATCTCAACAACTTCTTCTGGGGTTAAGGATGAAAGAAGAAAAATTAATATCCCCAACTGACCCCAAATGGTATTTTTGTGTATCCAGTGGGATAACTGAGACATTATTCATTTAGAGTTCTTAAAACACAATGAAACACTAAATGCACATTTATATGTTCAGCAGCTGCAACATGTCCAGAAAAGTTTGGTTGGAAGTTGCCATGCACCCATCAATAGGAAAATGTTGTTCTCCTCCATGACAATGCAAGACGACATGCAGAAAGGATAACACTGGAAAATAGTTTGGAACTTGGTTGGTCTGTTCTACTCTGTTCACTATTTTCATGTGACCTTGCACTAACTGATTATTATTTTTTCTATCACTGCCAAACTTTCTTTAATGAAAACCATATTCAATTTAATAAATGTTGATCATTTTTGAATCTGAAAGCAAAGGTATTTGATAAGGATTGAAAAGTTTTTCAATGAAATCACTTGCAAGTTGTGCAATCAAAGATGGCAGCTAAATTTTAATCAGAAACTATTGATTCAAAGCCTAACCCAATTACTTGCAGTTAAGTTGTGATGCTGTCTGGAAGAGAGTCTGCTTTTCTCTCTTCCAATATCTTTGTTCATCTCTTTTTATTTCTTTTTTAGGTATCGTCTTCCTTGTGAGTGGATTGGGAGGGAAAAAAGAAAGAAGCTAAGTGGCATTTGTTTAAATGTCATGGGTTTTGATTGGTTTTAAAGTGTTTAAAGTCTTTTTGTTTGCAGTTAAAAATGTCTGAAAGATGATCGATTCACAGGCTTGATCCTAATCATAATGCCTCTTCACACCCACAGATGTGCACACACACACACACACACACACATTTACAGATATATATATATATAGATTTAGACAGATTTTATGATACTTGGTATTGTGTAGTTTACAAATATATAAAGTATTGACCAGATACAGAAAGGAAGACTCTGTTGCACCAATCTGCTGATTGAAACGATGCACACACCATCCTAGATAAATTGATACAAGTAAGCATAAATTTACTGATATATTAATACACCTGGGAAGAAAGAAAGAACAGAATGAAGAAAGAAAGAGTGGAATGAAGAAAGAGAGAAAGAAGGAACAGAGTGCAGAAAGAGATAAAGAAAGAAAAGAGTGAAAGAAAGAAAGAAAATGCACAGTGTGAAAAAAGAAAGAAAGAAAGAAAGAAAGAAGAGAGTGAAGAAAGGGAAGAAGCATAGAGTGAAGAAAGAAAAAACAGGGTGAAGAAAGAAAGAAAGAATGCAGAGTGTGAAGAAAGAAGGAAAAAATAAAGTGAAGAAAGAGAGGAAGCACAGAGTGAAGTAAGATAGGAAAAATGAACAGAGTGAAGAAAGAGTGGAAGCATAAAATGAAGAATGAAAGAAAGAACAGAGCGAAAGAAAGAAGAAAGAGCAGACTGAAGAAAGAAAGAAAGAAAGAAAGAAAGAACAGAGTGGAGAAAAAGACGCTATTGGATAAAGAAAAAAGAATTCATAAAGAAAGAAAGACCAGAATGAAGTAAGAGAGGAAGCTCAAAGTGAAGATAGAAAGAAAGAAAAGAAAAGAGAGAGTGAAGAACGAAAGAAAGAAAGGAAAGAGTGAAGAAATAAGAACAGAGAAAAATAAGAAAGAAAGAAGACAGAAGAAAGAAAATACAAAGTGAAGAAAGAGGAAAAAAGAACAGAGCAAAGAAAGAAAGAAAGAAAGAAAAGAGTGAAGAAAAAGAAATTATAGAGTGAAGAAAATAAAAAGCATACAGGAAAGAAAGAAAGTACCAAATGAAGAATGAAAGAAAGAAAGGACAGCAAGAAGAAAAAAAGAAAGAAAGAACAGAGGGAAGAAAAAATAAAGAAAGAAAGCACAAAGTGAAGAAAGAATGGACAGAGTGAAGAAAAAGAGCAAAACAAAGCAAGGAGTGAAGAAAGAAAGAAAGAAAGAAAGAAAGAAAGAAAGAAAGCAGAGAGTGAAGAAAGAAAGGACAAGTGAAGAAAGAACAAAACGAAAAAAGCAAGAACAGAGTGAAGAAAAAATAAATAAAGAACACAGTGAAAAAGAATGGATTGAGTGAAGAAAAAAAAGCAAAAGAAAGGACAGAGTGAAGAAAAAAGTGAGAAAGAAAGTACAGAGTAAAGAAAAGACAGAGTAAAGAAAAGACAGAGTAAAGAAAAGACAGAGTGAAGAAAGAAGAAAAAAAAGAAGTCTAGAGAAAGAATGAGATAAATATGAGTAGATTAAGGTAAATATAATAAATGTTGCTAAATTCTATTTGAAATTAATATTCTGTTGTCAAACATTATTGATTTTGTCTTAAGTTTAACATTTTTACTGCAATTTGGAAAAAGAAAAATAATTTTCATTGATACGATACTTTTAAATAAACTCCTTCCTCAATGCCATAATAGTTGTACATTTGCATATAAATTTGCATATTACATTTGCATATAAATTTGCATATTACATTTGCATATAAATTTCACACACAAAATGTAGCAACTATTATAGAAGAAAGAAAATATTATTTTCTTTTTAAATATTCAGTAAAACTTAATTTTCCTTCTTTTAACTTTTTCTCCATTTTTTAAAAACTAATATAAACAGTGTTTCAAGTCAAAATTTTATCATTTTATATTATTTGTGTTTAACCCCTTCCCCACCAATTATTTTGGGAAAAACATTTCATTTTCAGACAATTTTTTTTATTTGTTTTTAATATAGTAACTAAGAAACTGAGGCACCTTGAAGTATCTGGGTGGTGGTTAACACCTCTACCAGACTTATGAGTTGACAATTGGACTCATTTCAAGTTCTGAAGGGCATAAAAAGAATCGAGATCATCATATAAACATGTCTGTAGCTGGTTTTTGAATGTTATGTTTGAGACTTGTTTATTCATCCATGTCTGAAAAGGACACTTTCGGTAAAACATATATACACATCTATGATGGGGAAAGGGTTAAACTAAGCACCAATGTAAATAAAACTGCAAATATTATAAATTCTACATTGAGGAGACAATGCTATTAAGGAACATACTGTATAGTTTAGGTTTTCTAAAATTGGTAAGTGAAGAATTCAGTTGATCAATCCCCTTGCATGGAGTATTGCTGCCATATAGACGGATAGGCAATGTGATTGGCAATGTGATTGGCCCTGATCTGTCATCTCGTCTGCAGTCGCTCTCTCACAGACGCGATGTTGCCTTGCTCTGCCTTTTTTACAAGTACTTTCACGGTAATTGCTCCGAGGAGCTGCTTTCGCTTGTCCCCAGACCTTGTGAATTTAAACACCGCACGAGGCTGGCTTCCCGCTCCCACCCCTACACCGTGGAAACTGTTAGATGTAGACATCTCTTCTACTCCAATAGCTTCATGTCTCGCACATCTCGCTTATAGAACTCCCTTCCCTGACAAATACAATCTCCAACGGTTTAAGTGTAGCGTCAATCGACATCTCCAGTTGCCTTGATCTATCCACTTCCCTTCTCCACATCCTTTCATTTTTCATTCCTATCTGCTCTCGCTCCAAATTTTCTGTAACCCCCTTGCCTTGATCGACCCACTGTCTTTCTCTTTTACCACATCCTCTCCTTTACCACTCCTATCTGCTCTTCCTCCAACCCTTCTTTAACCCCTTGCGTGATAGTGGCCTCCAGCCTTGCTTGGGGTGATACGCTTAAAAAAAAAAATATATATATATATATATATATATGAAAAGTATGCTGGAAAATGATCCAAAAACCTCAGTGAGAGTAATGTACTGATTAGAACTATTTCAAATCATTTAAAAGAGATGAGCAAGAAAAAAGTTTGGTAAATGAGCAACAATCTTCAGGTGATTGGAAACAGGTATTAATAGCGTTTAACAGTGTGAAATTTACATTAGTTTATGTTGTATCATTCATTGTGATTGTTATGATAATACAAATATTATACCTATGCATAATTATAATATCTAATAATATATAATATCTAATAATATATAATAATAATAATGAAAATTATAATATCTATGATATTACAAGTAGTGATTGCATTTGTATGCAGCCAGTATTGGTCCTACAGTCGAAATACTACTGCCATTACCTACAGTGACCCTATACATAACGTCAACTCATCCATATATGGTAATTAGTGATAGCTCATAGATCATTTTTATTGATTCATTTATATTTTTAAATAAACAACTTTCTCTATCCTATAATAGTTTATACATCTGCATTCACATTTCATACACAAAATATGACATTATGGGATTGAAGTAGTAGTGGTTTTTTAGTATTCCATGATTTGTTTTCATTAGTTATATCTACATTTTTAGGCAACTATAGAAAGCCTTTCAAGTTATCACTTCCATTTTTAATATTCGTATGAACTCAGAGTGATAATAGAAAAAATGCCAAAAATGTTGTGAATGCAAGAATATTATGAATTCATTTGAAGTGTTGTACAGATTCTTGAAATCATTTTCTATATTGTTTTTGTTGTTATCACAATGTTTTGGCTAATCTATTCTACAGCCTTCTTCAATCATTTGGAATAAAGTTATTATAAATGGAAAACTTGTTCAGACTTTTAAGCTCATTCTTCTGATGCATTTGCTCTTAAAATAATGTTTCGGCTGATCTATTCTACAGCCTTCTTCAATCATTTGGCGAAAACTCATTATAAATATAAAAATTGTTCAGGCAATTGAACTCATTCTTCTGATGCTTTTACTGTTATCATAATGTTTTGGTGGATCTGTTCTACAGCCTTCTTCTGTCATTCTGAGAAGAGTCTCAATAAATATAAAAATTGTTCAGATAATGTCTGGTAAGGCAAAGCATACCTTGAGAATTATCCTCTCTGGGACGAGATCCAAATAATAAATATGGAACTTCAATTGAGAATGAGGCAGTTGAAGAAAGTTATATTCACTGATCAGAAAGATATCGCCCATCCATTCCAGTAACATCAAATGATTGATAAGTTTCATTTACATGATTAAAGGGTTTATATATCATACACATATTAGATGATGAATTTGTTTATATATCATACACATATTAAGTCTGTAATGATTAAAGTGTTCATACATCATACACATATATGTCTGTAATGATTAATTTCTTTATGTATCATATACATATTAGGTCTGTAATGATTAAAATGTTCATATATCATGCATATATTAGGTCTGTTATGTATTTCTGTGAGAAAGCTTTAGCTAGATAACATCAGTAATTTTCAATGTATATCTGATCCAATGACATGCATTTCTTCTTATACTTGATTGGGTGTTCTCTCGTTACTTTCTTGCCCATCTCTGTTCTGTCAATTAAGAGATCTACAGCATGTCTAAATACACCGGAAGTTATCTACAGGTTTCTAGGTGAGGCAAGAAAGGAAAAAAAGGAAAGAGACAGGTGGAGATGAAGCTGTGATTTCAACAGGTTTAGGTGCTACTTAATTGCAACATTGGATTTCATGTTGAATGGAAAGTGAAACCTTTTCACACCATCCATGGCACTACACTTTGATGGAAAGCAAAAAAAAAAGAAGAAATTAATATAAAATTAAGAATGATATAACCAACAGATCTATTATTGAATCATTTTTAAAAATTTTATAGCAGCAGAGATTTAGTGAAATATCTTATTTGAAAATAGCTAAAATTATTTTTAATTTAAGTATAGGAAGTAGACATTAAATATAAATTGAAATCATTACTACAATAAGCTTCTTAATTTTCTTTTAGTTTATTTTTTCAAATTTACTTTTTTTTTCATATTTGCTTTCATTTTCATTTTTTATTAGATGAAGCATTGTCAACCATTATTATTAATTTATGACTAGTATTTACTTTCATCTTCATTTTATATTAGAAGAAGCATTGCCAGCCATAATTATTAATTATTGACTAGTATTTACTTTCATCATCATTTTTTATTAGATGAAGCATTGTCAGCCATTATTATTAATTTTTGACTAGTATTTAGTTTCATCTTCATTTTATATTAGAAGAAGCATTGCCAGCCATAATTATTAATTTTTGACTAGTATTTGCTTTCATCATCATTTTTTATTAGATGAAGCATTGTCAGCCATTATTATTAATTATTGACTAGTATTTACTTTCATCATCATTTTTTATTAGATGAAGCCATTATAAATTTTTGACTTGATTTTTCATATTCATTTTTTAGTTCCTTTATATTGAAAATTTTATTTGAACTGTAAATTTCTTTGGCAGTGTGTATATAGTGTTGGATGAGAATGAAAACTTTCCATAATATTCAAAATCATGTCCCTTTTGCAAACCAGCTTCTATAACTACTAATAAATTACTGCTTGATATACTTTTATCATTTTAGTAGCAGCAGTTTAAACTTCATATTTTTTTTATTTTATTAAATAAAATATAGTCAAGGACTATTATTAAATCCTTGATGGACATTTACTTACTAATTGCCACAAGATAAAAACCTCATCAAAATAGTTTATACATTTGTTGTGGACCCGATAGCGGTGTAGATCTGGCTTACGAAAATAAGGCCTTGTGCCAGACGCTACACACTACTACCGGATCCCCAGACAAAGTAAAAAAAAGGAAAAATAATATGGACGTGCTCTTTCCACCGTACATACGTACTAAGTGAAAAGAAGTAGACAGGCAAAACAACAAAAGGTTAAGAACAAACATACATTTTTATTAAGAGTTTAACAAGTAGTGTCTTCAGTGAAGACCTTCAGTGAATGTACTGGGAAATGTAGTTGAAGAAGGGGCCAAGTAGATTGTCTTCAGTAAGGTACTGGAAATATTGTAGTGAATGAAATTTAATTGACTTGAGTGAAGACCTTCAGTAAGATACTGGAAATATGGTAGTTGACAAGATAAGAATCCGCGCCAAAATTCAAATCCAATATGGCTATATGGCGGGAACGAGTTCTTCGAGAAGAAAGGTTCAGAAAGTCAGTTGTAATGCATAGTGAACGTACGGCAAGGAAAAATACTCACTGCGAGAGTTTATAATTGTGAGTGTATGTAATTCTTTTTAAAGTAACAGGTTCTGAAAGTATGAGTTCGAAGAATGTGAAAAATGCTCGTTCATCAGGTTGGAAGTTTTTTTTAAAGTTCCTGGGAGTTGAGCGGCTTGCTAAAAGATGTTCGCGTTGGAATGAAAATTCTGTCCTAAGGTGACGACAGTGTAAGATACCGTGACGAGCCATGAGATCAAGGGCAAGGCTTTGCCGAATAAAATGTCTCTGTCTGTATATATGGGGTTACCGGCGAGAGACAATTGAGACTGCCCGGTCAGGTCAAACGACCTGGGGCGACTAATTTTGAAAAGCCAAATTTGCCGTGACGTCAACGCAAAAGCGCGCGAAAAATATGAATTCTTCCTCATCTTCGGCTAAGACAACGGTTTACTACTAGGACTGACCGAACGTGAGAGGAAGGGGTGAAAAGTCGTGCGTGCGTCAAAAATGAAGGTGGGGGTAGTGACATATCCCACACATTTATGGAAAAAAAAGAAAATTTTCTTTGGTATACTTTGTTAAAAGAAAATCTGATAAAAGTAGCAAATCATAATTTGGAAGCTTTTAGGATTAAGTATTTTCAATTTTTTAATGTGTTTTTAAAAAATTTTATTTCATGCACACATCTAAAGACCTTTACTCCATTTTATTATTATTATTATATGTTAGAGTCTATCAAAATTATTTTCATTTTTTCAAACCTTAATTCAAAGCTTATTTCATGTATGCATCTAAAGACTAGGACACCTTTAAATTATTATTATTTTATGTTAGGGTATATCAAATGTATTTTCATTTTTTACAGAAAATTTCAAAATTTATTTCATGTACATATCTCAAAAATTATCAATGACTCCATTATATTATTAATTTTATTATTATACAGAGTGGGATAGGTAATTATTGCCATTTTATATTTTTAATTTTTGTCAAGTGCACAGCATAGTGGAGTCAGTTGGGCACTGTCTGAAAAAAAGAGCACCATGATGTAATTCACACTACCAGAAATTTGGAAACAGTACTGCTTGGCGATCATGTTAGAAGCTCCAATACAAACATTTCAGAATGTTTGGGTACCAATCTGAGGATTTGAAAAGCGTTGGAAGTCTTATGGTGATTACAAAGGTACAGCAGCTTGGAAAACTCACTGATCATTCTGATAAGAACTCCTGAACATGCAGGTGACAGCCTCAGACTCAACATGGAGGCCTACATCAAGTGCCTCGAGGTGATGCTGCTGCTCTGAATCAAGAGGGTGGCTGCTGGAAGACTCTATGTCTGGCAACAGGACTCTGCACCATGCCACATAAGCAGGACAAGCCAGTCATGGCTGTCAGATAATTTCTGCAGCCACATCATCCCTTACATCTGGCCAACTAACTCCCCAGACAGCAACCCTTTGGTTATTATGTGTGGGGTGCAGTTGAGTGTGAGACCAACAAATCTCCTTGTAATACCAAAGATGAACTGAAGGCAATATTTACCAACTTAAACAAGGAGACTGTTGTGAAGAGTTGCAGGAGATTCCAAAGTTGTCTGTAGGCCATCGTTGAAACCAATGGTGATTTTATTGAATAAATTTACTCTTAAGTATTTCAAGATATTTTTGTGTAATTTTAGTAAATATATCAATTAAAATGAGATGTCAGTGTTATTTTCATTTTTGTGTAATTTAAACAATAATTTATCCATTGCACCCTGTATATTATAGTTTATCAAAAGTATTTTCATTTTTTCTACAGTCATTTTCTTCCAAACTTATTTTATGTACACATCTAAAAACTATCTAGGATTTCATATTTTTAAGATTATGATTTTTATATATGATTTTATATCAAAGATATTTTCATTTCTTGCAGACCTTTACTGACAAACTTATGTGAAGTGATGGCAAAAAGGTGAATGGAAGGTATGGTAAAAAGACAAACGATAGGAAGTTGTGGAGAGTCATGATCCCCCATGCCCTGGAAAAACATAGCACACAGAAGAAGAAAAACATCCAGTGGTTGGAAATTAGAACACAACTTTTGCAGGTCATGTCATTAGAGTTTTTCCATTTCTATGTTTAGTAATTAAATCACTGAGAAAATCTTATATATAAAGTACAGTGTATGCATGTGTGAGTGTGTGTGTGTGTGTGTGTGTGTCCAAGAAACTTCTCCACTCCTTGGTCTGATTTCAATGATTCATAGCTCATTCAAAAGCCCTAGAAAAGTTAGGTGCAGTAAACGATTTTCATTGAGCTCAGATTCGGGGTTGCCAGATTATGAGAGGGTAAAGATATATATTAATATATTATACTAGCCATTATCGTTGCTTTCATGGTTCAAGGGGAGTAACTCTTATTTTCCTTTTGTATCCAAAATTGCAGTGCATGTTTTATTATAAACTAGCTTAAAAGGCACCCTATTGGGTGGCATTTAAGCTAGATTCTGTGGAGGACTCTTGGTTTGGCCATCATCACAATAGCTAGAGAAGAGTAGATGCAATAGGCATCAATAAACTACAAAACTCAAAATTGATCGCTGCATTTAAGTATTGAATCAATGTTTAAGCTTACCTTTTAAAAGTACAACGATAAATTCTGTTACCACTTAAGTTAAAGACGATTTGATGTACGTAGACCCTTATTTTCTGTACAAACAATTATTTTTATTTCATGGATGACAGAACAGGGGACAATTTATAAAATAAAATTAATATAGTGTAAAGATAGGAAAATAGAAATTAGAATTAGTTATACATTCAACATTTGAAGAGTTAGAGAAACAGAATAGCTAATTAAATAAAACCTATATTATGGAATCTACATGAATAAATGCAAAATTGGAGCTAAATTCTCCCACAAATTCTGAGATTAAAAAGCTACAACTCTACTTTATAGTAATTTGGTATTTACCTGACCCCCAATGGAATCGTGTGGTGACATAAGGTTGGTGTAATGTGAGCAGCCCGAGTGCAACGGAGCCGCCTCAGAGCACACTCTGCCCAAAGACAGAGACGCAACTGAGAGATGATAAATAAACGTGTCAC
Organism: Acanthosepion esculentum; assembly: GCA_964036315.1. Classification (NCBI taxonomy): domain Eukaryota; kingdom Metazoa; phylum Mollusca; class Cephalopoda; order Sepiida; family Sepiidae; genus Acanthosepion; species Acanthosepion esculentum. The sequence goes on along the minus strand of OZ038495.1, from coordinate 97,594,175 downwards.
AAACTACTTCATATTAATTTGGTATTTACTCAACCCCCCCCCCCCCACAAAGACACATTGTGACACAAGGTTGGTTTAATGTGGGGAGCCAGAGTGCATATATACAGGCTAGGAAGAAAAATTGCCCAAACCCTGGAAACCGTCGGTTGCGCTAGCCTCAATGTGAGCCCTGATCCCTCTCTCTGGAGCAATGAGAGGACATGGCCTCAGGCAGCTGTTCCCCAGGGCTGGGTAACTCTCTATATAATTTTCCTCAGTTGCGACTCTGTCCTTCAACAGAGCCACCCTTGAGCCCATTCTATCTGAAGACAGAGACACAACTGAGAGATGATAAATAAATGTATTACAAACTACTTGAGAGCAATTTGTATTTACTCAACTCCCCACGAGGTCAGGTTGTGACACAAGGTCAGTTTAATGTGGGGATCCTGAGCACATACACCCGGGCTAGGAACAAAAATTGCCCGAGTCATGCAGCCATCGGTTGCGCTGGTTTTGTTGCAAGCACTGATCCCTCTCTCTTGTGCAATGAGAGGGTGTGGCTCCAGGCAGCTGTTCCCAAGGGCTGGGCAGCTGTTCTCAAGGGCTGGGCACCTCTCAGTATAATTTTCCTCAGTTGTGACTCTGTCCTACAATAGAGCTGCCCCTGAGCGCACTCTGCCCAAAGACTGAGACACAACTGAGAGATGATAAATAGGGGGTTACAAACTACACACTAACAGCTCAATATCTGTATAGTTTAACTAATTTGCATATTGATTTTAAAAATTTTATTTCATTAATTAACTGTTGTTCATTACTGTTCTTTTATTTGAGGATTCTTTTGATTTTCATATAAAAAATTGTTGTTTAGGAGTATTGTCTTGTACAGTGCAGAAATTTACATTTTACTTGGCCTTCAACAAGTTGGCATCTATTTGTAAAACTTTCCTTAACTGTAACAAGCCAATTTATGAATGAAATCTTCATTTAAAATTTTTGTTTCAAAGATTTCACGTAGTGAATATATCTTACTTTGCGAAACAATAGCGAATGGGTGAGCCTGCTAATATTTTATAAATTTTAATTTAAGGAGACAAATCTTAAACAAAAAAACACTTAAATGTCTTTTCAGACAATGTTTTCTTAATGAATAAAAAGTATGTGGTTTATTGCCATTTAAGTTATTCAACGAATCCTATTAGTATCAAGTAAACTGGTTATACTAGATAGTTGTATGTTTGACTTACCTGGTGGAGACGGTGACTAACACATATGGTGGGATGAAAAATAAGGGTTTGTGGGGGGGGCAGCCATTTAACAGTCTTTCCATCAAAGCCTGGTCTGATCTTTCACTGCAACTGATCCACCATAAGTGATCCTGGATCTCATCTTGACATTGGATTCAAGAAAGAGTCTGGATCTTCACTATCTCTATTTTTTTTAAAAATGATGCTTTATCTGTACATCCCAAGAGCCACTCCAGCTAGATGGCTAAAGAGTAAGAGACACATTTTATGGGGATATATAGGGAAGATAACAGTTGACCCTACACTTGAACAGGCCAAGATTGTAGTGACTGTGAAAGCATTCTCTTGTGATCTGGTTCCACAAAGCAGCGGTTTGTGAGAAGAAGCTGGAACTTACATCTCACCAATGGAATACAAAGGGAATGAGGGTGGGGCTTGCTACAATGGGCATGACATGGTGGGTCTCAGTCAGGTCTCCAGTTAGAAATTGGTGGAACAAAGGAATGTAGTTCATCTGAGTACTTTTCATGAAATAGCAATAGAGCGAAGAGAGACTTCTGGTGTTTTGTCTGTGGAAAAGATATTGTAGGGTAGAAAATAATTTGTCACCGACAAGGATGCAGAGACGTTTTGGACTCTATCAAGACTGTAAAGTGAAGACTAGCCAGTTCCTATATATATATATATATATATATATATATATATATGTGCACATTTCATTCAATACAACAGACAAGTTGCTTTGATTTAGAGACCCCAGTTTGCTTGTTATTTAACCCATAGCTGTGGGACAAAGAGATTGTTTTATACTTTTCCAAATTTCATTTTTTTTGTGATAGTGAATGCGATGAATTTGACTAGAATTTGCAATTGGCAGTCTGATTTCTCTTCCCAAGCATTTTAACCATTATATTACCTGCATGTCCCATATCTCAACCATATAAATGAGAACAACAGTTTGAATAAATCAAATGGAAAAAAAAAATTTAGGAACTCCTTGAGGATCATGGGTTAATATTGTTACATTCTTCCCAAAATCAAATGTTCATCTTCTGATTCATGATACACTAATTTCTGCCATGAGCTGGATGTGAACACCCCCAACATGCAAAACTCAACTAAAAATCCATCAGCTGTGCAAGACTCTACATATATTTTCCATTTACTCACACACTCAAAGAAAATAAAAAAGCAATGCAATGCAGAATTTCCACCCAATAGCACCCACTTCCACCTCAAGAGACAAAATGAAAACTGGAGCCGATTTGAGCCTCAAAAAGGACCTAAAAGCCCATCAAAGTGACATTTCAGCTGTTAGATGGCATCTTGATCAGAGTACACATAATCATCAAAAAGGGACCTCCTATCTCCAAATATATCAGATTCGACCAGTTGCCAACGTCATCGCACCAGTAAGTCACAACTTATCCTTCGGTACTTCTTCCGTACACCTCCACTGGATGCCTTTACACCCCCACATCTCTTTTTTCATACAAGAGACATTTACCCTGATTTTTCATTGATTGTATTTCATGTTAATACGATTGTTTATTTCTTTAAATTTTCATTATTTCTTCTTCATTCTGCTACCGTACGCTTAGTAACATGAAAACAAATGTTCATAACATAACAATATCAATAGTAGATAAATAAAACTTGTACTGAGGAATGACTGTTGTGATGTGGTGTCTGACAAGACACGACACTTAACTCAACCGAGTCAGTCATGATAGTAATATTCAATACTCAGCTAGACAAATCACCGCAATAGTATTCTTTTGTTTCTAGACAATTACCCAGGACTACTTATCATGAATCGGTCAGTCCTTTCATGATCATAAGGAGGGTATCTGGTTCTTACCATAACAAACTTTATGAAATGGTGATGGCAAGGTTTACAACATTATATTTTCTGGTACCATCTGTTTTTTTTAGTAAAAGAGATTATATTATGGATCCTTGATTGATTCATTGATTAATATTTTTTTTTTACAGGTTATAAAAACCCTTAGTTTGAATTGTAATTTTTCTTTACAAAGTTATTAAATTATAAACCCCATTTCCTCTACAATGTTTTCTCTCTGGTGCATAAGTTTTCTTACAACTTTTATTCAAATGTTAATGAAGATTTTGCTTTCCAGAAAATACTTTTAATATTATTTTTCCATATTTTGATAGAAAATAAATCATTTTATTATTAATTATTCATAAAATAATTCATTAAGTAAATTATTCACTAAATAAGTTTAAATTTGCCTTTTTCTTTTGAGAGGTTTGAGTAGAGATACTGTTTTTTGTTAACAGTGAACATCAATTTTATATATTCATCGGGTCAGTTTAAACAGACACTTTTTTCCCAGTATGTCTAAACTATAATTGTAAACTATAATAGTGAAAAGTGAAAATTTCACTGAAAATTTCTGGAAAACTTCCAAGTTTTCATCTGAAATCAAGAAAAATATGAAATTTAAGTAAAAATGGTCACAATATATAGAAAAAAGACAGTGTTAGTTTAAACTGAAGCCAAGAGGATACAAAATTAAAAGATTTTTTTAAATGCCATTGGAGCAAAACAAAGAGTCACAAATCCAAGCAGATGCAAAACCAAAGTATAGCAAAAAGAAGCAAACACACATACAAACCCTTACTACACATACAAGCCTTTATTACACATACAAGCCATTAATATACATACAGGCTCTTATTACACATACAAGCCCTTACTACTCATACAATCCCTTACACATACAATTCTTTACTACATACTCTGGCACTCAAAGGTAACCATTTATACACAGACTTGAGATACCTATAATTGGTCAAATCAAAATGTGTATGTCCTACCAATTTCTATATAGACAAGCTAGAAACATTGCTTGAGGACTTTTTTCTTTTTATTTTCAGCAGATATGCACAGAACCTGTCAATGTTTCATTCAACTCCTATTATTATTACTGCCATGTCCCTTCAGGATGTGGACAATCATGGCTCTCCACATTCCTCTCCTTTATTATTTGTGAATTTTCATAACTTCTTGGGAAAGATAGTTGAATGGTTTCCCATTGCCTTCTGCATAGTTTTGAATTCAAGTTGTCTCCTAGTCTGGTTGCCATCCAAGGCTACAGATCCAAGTCTACCCTGCTATTTTACACATACCTGGAAAGAGAAGAGATGGATTCATGAAGTGGTTCCCTAATGCCTTTTCCACAGTTTTGAATTCAGAGTAGTTCTAGATTGGCTGTTCCCCAAAGCTAGAGAGCCCAGTCTACTCTATTATTTAACCCATAGCTGAGGCACAGAAGAAACAGATTCATGCCATTCCCATGGGAAATAATGAACAGACTAGGTCACAATTTGAATAGAGTTTGCTAATTCCAAATTCCACTGTTAACTGTCAGGCTACTCACACACTCTTAAAAAGTTTATTAATGCTCTAAAAACCATGAAAAAATGTATATTTGTAATATGTGGCAGAGTGAAATATATATTTGCAATATGAGATGGAGTAAAAAAAAATAAGAGGAATTTGTAAAAAAGAAATGACAACATAAAAGCATTCACAATACAATAAAAAAGTAACAAAACCAATAAAGTCCTTTTTATTTTATTTCCAACAAATCTTTTTTTAATGTAATATCAAAATTCATTTCTCAGTGATTAATTTACATAAGATTTGCATTGAATACAAACATGGATAACAGAAAGGAGGCTTCCATAAAAGCTCAATTTTGTGCAATCTAACAGAAAAATGAAGACAAAACATAGCATTCTGCATTCATCATCATCATCAGCAGCACCACCACCACCATCATCATCATCATCATCCTTTGTCTTTGTTTTTTGTTTTTTCATTTATTAAAAATTTTGCTTTGTTCTTGGTGAAAGTTCTAACAACAGGCTTTTCTAAACTAAACTTCACCAAGCATGCAACAGTTCTACTCTTTTTCATTCATTTTCTTTCCTTTTTTTAAGAAATTTAAACCATTTATATATCCCGCTATATTTACATTTCTTGAATATCATTGTTTTTACTTTTATATGGACAGATAGAATAAAGTAAACTTCATCCTGGTTTGAAATTAAAAATAATTTTTTTTCTGTGATGATTTTATAGTTTTGAGCCCCGGACATTAAATTATTATTTAAATTAGATCCTTTTAAGCCTCATGACATTCAGACCTATACAATTGCTTCTCAGCTAAATGTTTATGCAGATATTGAAATTCTAAATTGACCGAAGAAAAATATTCATGTTTCTAGTAACCAGTAATCTATCATTTGGGATAAACCTTACAATTGGACTTCTTCAGCTGCATGCTCTATAACTGGGCTTTTATTGTAACCAAGTTGAACAGACTTTTAACTGAATCATTGCATGGATATGTTAGAGAATAAAAGAATTAGATGAGTGAATCAGAGGGAAGGTTATAGAAAGTCATTGTGAAAACTAAGAACTTGATAGGCTTAAAATGCCCAAGTGTTTGCAATGGTTTGTTCAACTGTATAATTCTGTAGAGATACAAACAGCGATTGTATCTTTTTCATTGAGATAGACATGAGGGTCACATGATGGCTGGTGAATGACGTCAGGTGATAGATTAATGAAAGAGAAGGACATCCTTAACCCACAGTGGTAGGTATTACAGAAAAACAAACACATTGCCTAACCAGGTTCATAGAGAAACCACCGTAACTCCAGTTTTCCCTTCAGGAAATATTACAAGTAAGGCTCCTCTTGTTTACATGCTGTTTTTTGTTACATATGTTATAATTTCTCTGTGTGGGACACATGTATATGTGTATATATCTAACTTTGTGTATGACGTAGCATTATAAAACTCTCTCTGAGAACAAAGCATGTTTGTCATTCCTTTTTCCTTTCTGCCATTTCATTATGTCCATGAAGTATGGTATTATTATAACAGGGATATAATAATACCCATAATGGGGGAAATTCAAATGGAAGAATAAATCTTTCTTTCATAGCAACCTCCCATTATATTGGTGAACCTGATGTGATTCACCGTCCATAACATAACCCTCGTGATTATCTCAACAAAAGGGAGAAAATTGCCATTTGTATCCCTACAATTCGTTATTTATTTTAAATTATACTGGCAGTACAAACTGTAAGCGTTGAACAACAAACTATCACAGATTTCTATGACTAAAACAAGAGATAAATGATTTATCAATATTATATATGCCAGCAGAAATGCCTCCACACCATTCTCAAAGTTATTGTCAATACTTTCATCATTGAAACAATAGTTGCTAAAAACACAACTTTTTTATTCAGATGACATTGAGAATATAAGACCATAGACTTCCAAAGAAACCACCAGTTAGTGAACTGGTTTCTGTTTGATATAACAGAGAATGACATAAACGAGATACAGCAGTTTCCTTACAAGGATCCTTGTCACTTGTGGTACAGACTACCACAAATGGGAAGAAGAGTTTGCTGACAGAAAGGACTTCTTTGCACTAGAAGATTTTCCAGGTGATCATCCTCATTGAAGTAAATGCTGACTTAGAGTGAAGGCAAGAAGACAATGTGGATTTCTATCAGTGACTTGCAGAATAAAACCTGTCTGTCTCATAAAGGTCTTGTTAATCACAGGTGGCCCTGTGACAGATGTGGCGACATTTCTGGAGTCCACATTCAAGAGTAACGGGCATGATATATGCAAGTATATATATATAGATATGTATCAGATATGTGTATAAACATACACTGAAAATGGGTTAAGAGAATTTAATGGATCTTATGGAAGTATTTTTCCTTTTCACATTCATTCTTGCGATTACATACACACACACACACACACCTATATTTAAATTTATATATACATATATAATTACATATATTTACATATGTGTGTGCATATATATAACAAAATTTCACTCTCTCTCTCTCTTGATGAATACATATAAATTTATTTATGTATGTGTATATCGCTTCAAACATATATATATATATATATATATATATATATATATATATATATATATATATATATATTAAAATATAATTTAAGGGTATACTATAGAGTAAGTAAAAGTGCTCACTATCTGGGACAGAGCGCATGTAAATATAAGCAGTATGGACACAGACTTCAATATAAAATGGCTACAATCTGTTTCATGCTTAAATGCAATAATCATCATAAACTGAAAATTGTGTTCAAGCCTGAAACAAACTGTTGAAATATATATATATATATATATATATATGTATATCAAAGGAAAAAAACAACACATTTTGAAAGATCCAATAATAAATTTATTTCAGCAGGTAAGATTTAATACCTGCCTTATCAGACTGGGTTTACAAAATGGTAACATTTTGTAATTTCACTCTGATGAGGCAGGTATTAAAAACTTACCTGCTAAAATAAATTTATTATCGGATCTTTCGAGATGTGTTAAGTTTTTTCCTTTGATGCATATCATATTGCTCTGTATACAATACATTGAGCTCTCTTCATGTATCTATCATTTTAATACTTTATATTAAAAGGTCCTACTTGGATTATCCATTCCACTTATGGATTTGATAATATATATATATATATATATATATATATATATATATATATATATATATATATATATATATGTATATCTGAGAAAATGATATATAAATTTTTTTATATCAAGAACAATTTTCGGATAATGTATGATAAAGTGTACAAAGTTTTCATATGACACATTTCGTCTTTTTAGACTTCATTAGAATAAAGTGATGTTTTAATTCTCAGCATTACCTCTCCTAATTGGATACGGGAGATCGACACACAAGTAAATATCAGGTGTTCAGCTGCTTAACGGGAATCATGTTTCGTCTTGATAATAAAGATTTTGTTTTTGTGAAATTAAATTCTTTTTTTCTGATGATGCTGGTTTATTGGCAAAACATGTCAAAGTAGAAGATCTCCAAATTGTCTTGTATGTTTCTTGCAATGTATGATTTTCATTGGCCAGTACTTACAAACATACCCCCCCACACACACACATATATATGTGCATATATATATATATATATATATATATATATATATGAATATATATATACAGAGAGAGAGAGAGAGAGAGAGAGATATTTAAAAAATTATATCATTATATGATATTTAGGCATAAGACTAAAGAAGAGTTTTCAAGTGTGCGTATATAGATAAAAATGCATGCATATATAGCTATTGGAATCACTGATTTGTATATACAAACTTACATATACAGAGATACACACACACACACACACATATATATATATATTTACATACATATATACATATATATATATATATATATATATATATATATATATATATGTACGTATGTATGTTGGCATATAAAAGCAGAAATATGAATATGTATATATATTTAATCATTGGTATGGATTTACATATCACACTCTATGTGCACACAAACAAATTTGCATATACACACACACACACACACACACACACACACACACACACACACACACACACATATATATATTTATGTAAATACTTTATATATATATATATATATGTTGGCATATAAAAACAGAAATATGTATATATATATTTAATCACTGGTATGGATTTACATATCACCCACTACATGTACACGCATACATGCATATTGTATATTATACATGCACACACACAAACATATATATATATATCTGTATGTGTGGATGTGTCTATGAGCTTCTAAATCATAGTCTATAAGACTATAAAAGCTGTCTGTGCGTATATATATTGAGATAAAGGCATATATATAATTTATAAATAAATGCATATGTGTTTGGATATATTGATATATAAATATTTGAGTGCATATGTGTGACTTTACATATATATACTTAATGCACTGAGAGAAATTCATGAACCCATGATAAAACAAACAATGCTGGTGCGTACGACCACCAAACCCCCATTAGGGAGGGATTTAAGCCAGATTGGAGCTCCCAGGCAGTGCCTTAGGATAGAAGTTACAAATAAATATAACCGATTATTAAAGGATGAAAAGTTTCCGCGTTTTTTTGTCCAAATTCATGAATTTGATTGGTCATACTAAGTCTAACAAAACACTAAATAAAATTCACTATTTCTTATGTGTAATGTTGAATCTGTTAAAATTATTCAACTTTTTAACAAAACCTCAAGTTGATGTTAAAAATTGCCACAAAACATTGTTGATTTATTTAAGACAGAATGATTCATTATGACATGTCTCTAATTTGTTTTTAGAAACATTGGATTTATTTTCCATTTTTCTAGTTGAATTGTTCACTTATATTGAATATGATTCATTATTGTACATAAATATACTATAATTAGAGACTATAATTGTAGATATTATAATAATGATAATTATAAATAATAATTATAATTATAGATAATATAATTATAATTATTGATAATATAATTATAATTATAGATAATATAATTATAATTATAAATAATAATTATAATTTTCGATAATATAATTATAATTATAGATAATATAATTATAATTATACATAATATAATTATAATTATACATA